>KE537438.1:59496-103485 GCA_000441995.1 Leishmania turanica
CGCTTTTTTTTTGTTGTTGTTGTATTTTTTTTTTTTACCGTTGTTGTTTCCTCTGTCTTTCTCGTCTCCTTCACTTGTTTGTCCTCATCGCGTTTGTTCGTTTTCTGTGGTGTTTGCCTTCCTCCCGTGGGTCACCCATTTGTGCTTACTTGCTCCACAATCACACGAGGCAGCAGCACACCATTCCTCCCTCCCTCCCTCCCTCCCTCCGTCCGACAACTCTCTTCGCCTTTTATTGTTTCTTTTATTCTCTCATCTTTCTCCCCCGCCGCTGTCTGTTGTAGTAGTTCGTTGGTACAAGCTCTCTCTCTCTCTCTCTCGCTGTCCGTATTTGTGTACATATATATATACACACACATACACATACGCACATATATATATATATCTATATCTATCTATATATATATATATTCCTTTTACAGACGTTTGCTTTTGGCGCAGTCTCCTCTTCCTTGCCGTCTTCTTTCTACGTCTTTTGGCTTTGACCATTTTTGTGCGAGGACCTTCTTCTCTCTCTCTCTCTCTCCTCTCACACGCCCACTTTTGCGCCTTCGTGCTCGCACCCTTCTCACGTGCGACCATGCCACAGATGGCGGAGAACATCTGCAGCGTGCAGGGCGCTGGTAACACCGCACCGCAGGCGGACAGCCCATGCCACTCCGTATCCTCTGCGCTCCCAGCCACCAACGGCCTGGTGTCCAATGACCTCACCAACTCGTCCTTCTCGGAGCACCCATTGAGCGAGTCGAGTGGCGGCGCCGTGGCCCAGCCGCAGATTTCCGGTAACGTTGCCGACTTCCAGAACTTTCTCGATGAGCCGAGCAATTGGGAGTGGGCAGTGAATGCCCTATCCGTGGAGCCCGGGCACAGCGATCGCAACATCTTTGTCTCGAAGCTGCCGCCCACCTTCAAGGATGCGGATCTGCAGGAGCTGTTCCAGAACTTTGGCCCCGTGGTGTCGGCCAAGGTGATGCTGAACGTGAAGACGGGGATCTCCAAGGAGACGGGCTTTGTGAAGTTCACGAGCTACAAAGACGCACTGCGTGCCCGCGCTTTCTTTCGACTCCGCCTGGCCTCCTCGCCGACCACGCCTGCAATGCCGGAGGTAGTGACGCAATGGGCGCAGAACAAGCACGACGGCGGCCTCTACGGCGAGCGATGCCAGCAGGTGCGCAAGCTGTTCATCCGAAACGTCCCGGCGCGCATCACGCAGGCGGATATGAGGGTGTTTGTCAGCCAATTCGGAAACGTGAGTGACGTCTCGGTGCACAGCGATACGTATGACGCCGCACCGGCCTCCCCCCCTGGGCGAGGGCGGCGCCTGAAGCAGATTTCTCCTTCCGAGGGCACCGAAGGGGAGGAGGCAGAGGCGTCGCGCCCAGGCCCTGGGCCGGAGGAGCACGAGACGATAATCTGTTTTGTCACCTTTGTGGAGGCCGGGGCAGCGATGCGGGCGTGCCGCGAGATCCACAACACCACACCGTTCGATTCCTGCAACGGGGTGCCGCTGATGGCCAAGCTGGCGGAGGATAACAGCTCTCGTCACGCCCGGCGCCACCACGGCGCATCTGTGGCGAAGGCTGTGCCCGCCTCGTGGGGCGCATGCGCACCCTTGTGCGACGGTAGCAGCACCTACAGCAGCGCCTACAGCAGCGAGGCACACACGCCCCTCACCTGTACGGTCGGCTATCACCGCATTAGCCATCCGTCTCAGGTGTCGGTGTCACAGCATCTGCAGCAGCAGCAGTACAACGCTGTTTCTAACTGCGTCATGCAGCCACCCCCGCCGCCGACGCTGTCGGCAAGTTATGTGAACACAGACTTGTCGCCTGTGCACCGCAGCCATCCATCGACGCCGCAGTACTCTTCGCAGAGTGCACAGCACGCCAGCTTCGGCATTCCGGCCCCGCGCCGGACTTTTCAGCAGCGCAGCGCCGCCATGTCCCCAGCGTCAGCTGTGCCGCCAGCAGCGGTCATCACGCCTTCCTCGCCCTCCATCCTTTCCAAGACGATGTCGCCCACTGCTCCGCAGCAGCCCCACTCGACTCGCACTCGCCACGTGCCGCTGCCGCCGGCGCTCTCCATGGAAGCGACCGAGAGCGGGTTGGCGAACGTGGCGATCCCGACCACCACCACGTCCACCCCAAGCTCGCCGCCCCACGCCTCTGGCGTCTACGCGCACACGCCGCTCCGCATCGTTAGGGAGACACCTGTGCAGACGCCACGCCACCGACAAAGCCCCCCATCTGCGACGCAGATGGGCAATTACTTGAGCGACACCTACACGGCTGTGCACACCCCGTACATCGGGCATCCGCACCAGCAGCGGCGCTTGCCCATGAACCATGGCGACGTCCAGGGTGCCTACCACGCGAACGGCGACTTCTATCAGGAGTACAGCTACAGCGACCCAATGGACCCGATGGAGCTGAACATGCACCCCATCTCGTCTTCGGCGTCGTCAGAGGCGGTTCACGAGTACGGCAACACTGGCTGCGCTGAGCTGAGTGCCTACCAGGCTTGCGACAACCAGCGCGATGTAGCGCCACTCTGGCAGCGACGCATGGAGCGCCACAGAGCGACAACGGTGTGTTCAGCCGCCGTGGCGGCCCTTGCCGGGGTGCCACATCTTTCGCCGTGCACCGCTTACGGTGCGCCGCTGGCATACGCGAGCGCCGAAGGCGCGCTCTCCATGGGTGCGGCCATGCAACCGGGAATCTGTGAGACTACCTCGTCACTGCAGGCGAAGTCTGCGGTGCCCTCGCCGTATGTGCTATACCCCCCGGCCATGGTCGTGAATAGCGGCAGCCGGACCAAAACCCCGAGAAGCGGTGTGTCGGGGTCAGTGAGGTACCGCAACAATCCGTACAGCATGCGCCTCGTCCGCACCGTCGCGCTGGATTCATCACCGTGCGTGGACAGCTGAGGCTCTGGTGCACACCGGTTGTATTACGATGAGTGTGATGTGCAAGCCTAATGGAGAAGGTGAGGGATGTGAACGCGTTGCTCAGCCCACCTCCGTTCACCACCACCCTCTTCTCCGGCCGTGCTTTTCCCGGCACTCTCTCCATCCACCTCGCACGCCTCACCGTGCTCTTCTCTCCAGCTCTTTTCCAAGGTGCATGGATGGCTTTGCTCGTATCTAAACTGCCATAGCGAATGTGTGCAGGAGTATATTTATATATATATATGTGTGTGTATCTTCATGTGTTTAAGTGTGTATGGTCCGTTCTTCTCGTGCTGTTCCCCTCACCCCCTCTCTGTTGTGGCTCTAAAGTTGATGTGCGTATATTACTTCTTCATCTTCCTTACGCGCTCTTGCTTTATCTTTTTGCTGTTTCCGCGTGATTCTACTATGGTTGCTCTGCCCCTGTCGACGTCCCCGCCGATTTACGCTACTCATATGTGTCGGCTCTCTGCAGCCTCCTCTTCTGTGTAGTGCCTTGTGTTTGTTTCCTCCTTTTACAGTGAAAGCGCTTCCGCGCTGTTTGGCTTTCACCGCTACGCGCCATGCTCCTCTTCGTTTCCCAAGCAGTGAGGGAGAGAGAACACGCGCGACCAAATGTGATGGAGTGAGCGCATGCACGAGCGCGCTGGAGGGCATGGGTGCGCGTGTTTTGCAGCAACGGTGACTCATCTCTCTCTCTTACGGAGCACCTATTTTTTCTTGTTTTTGTTTTTTGTTTTCGCGATGCGCGTGCGTGTCTGTATGGTTTGTGCGTTTCTGCTGCCTTTGTCTTAGTACTTGCCACTCCTGTCCTTCTCGTTCTATATGATCTCTCTCTCTCTCTACTAACCGATTCCACGCCACCGCCTCCTCTTCTTTTGGGTTTTCGTTTGCTTTGGTTCCTTTTCCCTTCCATTTTTTTTATTTGCGTTCGTTTTTGTGTGGTAGCCTGCTGGTCCGCGAATGAGTCGTGCATGTCGTTTGCCGTAGTGCGCTCACTGACTTTGTTTTTTTTTTCTTGTTCCAGAGAGAGAGAGAGCTCTTTTTTTTTGTGCAGGTCGGTAAGTTCATGTGCGTATGCGTATGTATCTATCTGTGTGGGCGATGCCATATCTCTGTCTCGTCGGCTCCTGTTGTTCTTTGGCCCGTCTCATTCCCATGGTGGTGCGGGGAAGTGGTGCCATCATGTGTGTCTCCGTTGCTTTCTTTTTCAGCTCTTCCATCTCCCCTCCCTTCCTCATGCTTCTCCCCACCCATGCCGTTCTTTGGGTCGACGCACAGGCGAGTGACAGGCAGGATGGAAGGCAGAGGAGGAGAGAGAAAAGTGTGTGCCTGAAATATGGTCGCTCTTTGTTGTTGTGTACGTGCTTCGATGCTTTCTTCGTGACCCCCTTTTCGTCCCTTTTGTTCTTCTCTCACTCTGCTGCTCAGGTACAACGTTTGTATTTAGTACGCGTGCATGCGCATGCGCACGTTCCTTCTTGTTTGGGGGATGTGCACGCATGCGTCCGAGTGTCTGTGTCTGTGTCTGTGTGTGCGTGTATGTCTCACTATCCCATCTCTCTTTCTCTCATGTGCGCTCCTGTTGAAGCGGTGATGGCGGAGTGTGCGCGCTGTGGTTGGATAGACATATATGTGCGTCTCTTCTCTTCTGTGAGTGTGTGACGAAGACGTAGTCGTTTTCATGAGCCCCTTACTGCACCTTCTACCTTTCCATCTCTCTCTTCCTTCCTCGCTTGCTCTTCTTGTGTTTTTTCCTTCGTGTCTCTTGTATGTGACGGGCCCCTTCCCTGACCCTCCCTCTCTCCTTCTCTAAGACACGCACGCTTTCTTCCGTCTTTTTTTTTGCGTAGTTTCTTTACGACTCGGTGCTTTTTCTTCCTGTTCTGAGCGTCTTGCAGATGTTGTCTTCTTTCTCGCGCGCACGTACATAAACACGCAGGTCCCTCAACACCCAGGCTCGCTTCTCTGCTTGCGGTTCGAATATATATATGTGCTCAACCCTTTTGTGTTTCAGTACAACGGGCGAGTTATCACTGAAAGAGGGATTCGGTGGAGCTGATCAGCTTACAATTACGGGGCTGTCTGTTCTCTGCCCCCCTCCCCTCCCATCCCCATCCTTCGACAACTTCCACGTAAGCTCCACTTTTTGTGTTTTCGTGCTCCCTGCTGCTATGTGTTCATGTTGTTTCCGTTTCTACTCCCGCCCTTTTATCTCTCTTGCCTCCGTGCGACACAGCCTCTTCTACCATGTGTGTGTGTGTTTTCATATCTCTCGTTCTTTTCTTGGATTTAAATTATCTTCTCGTTGTTTGACCCCTCGACTCCGCACAATGTTTTTTTTTTGCCGTCACATCTCAGTAACATATATGTAGACCCAAACGTTGCTTTCTTGTGTGATGTGTTGCGTACGCGTACACATGCGTTTTTTTTTTTTTTCTTTCTGTTTCGCCTCGTTTATCGCTTATTTTTTTTTCGGTCAATATTTTCGTGTGCGGTGTGTGCGTGTTTTTTTGGTCATCCTCCAATGCTCTGGCGCCTCCCCTTACCTTTCTCTTTTTTTTGTGTTTAACATGTATTTTGTTTTTTTTTCTCTCTCTCTCTATATATATATGTGTGTAGTTGCGTGTCATGTTTCTTTGTACGTAATTCCATGCGTTCGTGTATCACACATAAATGCGGTTTGCTCATCTCTGTTGTTTTTCTTCCTCCCTTTCTTTTCTTCTTTTGTTTTTTTTTTTTGGGTGTGCTCTTCCCCACTGGCACGTTTTTCTTTCGTCCCTTCCACAACCGCGCGCACCCTCTCTTCTTATGTTTTGCGTTCGCTCTCTCTGTCGGCAGATTTGTACGTGTGTGCCTTGTTCATGACCTCCTCATTTTTGTTTATCCCCCCTCTCCCCCCCTCCCCNCTCTCCCCCCCTCCCCCTCTCTTAGGTATATTTCCGATTTCTTCCATTTTTACCTTTTTCCCGACTTGTTATTATGCTTCTATTTTTTTGTTTGTTTTTGTTTTCCAATGTGACGTGATGAGGAACTTGTCTTCCATGAATCTGTTCCTTTTCTCCCCCCCCTCACCCTCACCCTTTCTTTTTTTTTTCGCTTTTGTAGGCTGAACTGCTCTTCTCATGCGCGTTGGTGAGTCTACTTCCACCCTCGCCCTTTCCTTCCTTCCGTGGCTGTTTCGTTTCGTGTGTCGTTTGCTTGTATGTGCGGATGTGGGTACCCTTCCCCCAATTTCCATTGGCTGGTGTGTATGCGCAGCGACGAAAATGTGCCCTTGTGTGCGTCTTGGCGTTGGGACATGCGTGTTTAGCTCGCTTTGTCGTTGTGCGCGTGCTCTACGCTTGTCGAATCGTCTGCCCTCCTCCCTCCTTCCCTCCTCCTCCCCCAAGCCATCTCCTCCGTGTGTGCTTGGCGACGATTTTTAGTTCTCTCCCTCATACCGCATGAAGGCACACGAAAGCGGGAGTCTTTTGCTGTTTCGTGTTGTACTATATGTGTGGTCGGCATTTTGTTTGTTTTTATGTTTGTTTTGCAGGCTGCGGTGTGTGCTCTGCGACTCTATGTATATGTTCTGCGTCGATGACACGCATATGCGTGTACATGTACATGTATGTATACATACATATATATATGCATAGGTATACATATGTATATATGTGCAAATGAGCTCCCCTATTGCCTTTTCTGCGCTGTGCCGTTTTCCCTTCCGTGGTTCGCCTTGACTGACCTCACTGTGACATTTTTTTTTACCCCCCCCCTGTATTTTGCTTTTCTTTGTTTCGTTTTGTACTTCAAACTTTTCGTCTTTTGTTTTTTTCTCGCTCACGCGCGTGCGTATGCTGTCATTGTTTACTTTGTGGTCCTCCTCCCTCCTCCCTTTCTATTTCTCCTCGCACTCGGGTTGTGTGGTTTTCTAAGTCGTTAGTGCCAAGTTTGCGTTTGTATGCTCATCGCTCTAGTTGAAGTCACGCTGTACCTGTATATATATATATATATTCTTTTTTCGTTGTTTCTTTTAGTGTGCTGGCCTTTTCCCTTCCCTCTACCTTTCGGCTTTGATGTTTTGTGTATGCGTGTGTCTCGCATCGCTGTTCTACCGCGGCTGTGCACACAGACGATCTCTTTACAGTAGATGGTGTGCGCGCACTTGACTACCCGCACCCACACAACCGCCTTCCGAGAGGCGCGCGCATGCGCACGAGTCTGTGTGCTCCCGCTTATCCGACTCACGTCACTCCAGGTATCATTTCATGCGTTTTTGTCACCGGTCTTTGGTCCGTCTCGCTTTCACAGGTATGCATGTGCGTGTGAGTGTGTGAGGAAGTCCTCTCCCGTCTGTGTTTCCGCCTCCCTTTCTCCAGTGTTTTATTGTTTATATTTTTTTTTCTGCTTCTTCGTCTTTGCGCTTTCTACTTCAGGGGGTCGGGGTGGAGGGGCAAACAGCTGTGCGTGGTCACTCGTTGTCCTCTCTGCTGTCCTCTGCATCCGCGGATTGGGATGTGTATGATGTCTGTGTCCCGCAGTGCCTCCAATATCGAGCTGAGACCCGGCGAATAGAGACTGAAGAACAGAAAGGGAGAAGAAAGGCGACACGAACGCGCCCGCATAAACACACAAACACACACAAACACACACACACACACACACACACTGGACGGAAAACTGCAAAATTGTTTTCGTGTTTGTTCTTTGTACGTGTCTGTGTAAGCGTGTCTGGTAGATCTAGCGCATCTGTCTCTCTGTCATACCACCTCCTTTTCTTTGCGTTTTTCGTTCGTGCTACGTTTCTCTCCTCGCGCATCTCCGCGTCTTCTTTTGAGTCTCTTTGGTATCTCCCGAAGGTAGGCTATGACGGGTGCTCATTATCTACCTTCCTCAAAAAAGGGGGAAGCAAGGGACCCCCCTCCTATACGCACAGAGGTAGCTGCTACGCCCCTCCCCCTCTTTCCTGTTTGTTTTCCACTCCCGTACACCCACAGAGCTTTCTGTTGCTCTGAGGTGGCAACACGCACGCTGCTGATCTCTCTTTTTTTCTGCATCTTTTACCCCCCCCCCGCACCTGTGTCTTTCTTTCCTCCTTTTACACCACCGCCAACACCCCACTCTTACCCGTGCAACAACGCATTCCTTTTTCCACCCTTCATTGTGTGTCTTGTGGTACCCTTGGTGACACCTTCGACACACCTGTACGCTTCGCGGTTTCTCCAGAACATTTTTTTTTCTCCTTTGGTTGCTACGGTACATCCTTCTCTTTCTCTTGTTTCTTCTTTTCCATCACCTTTATATATATATGTATATGCTTTCTGCTGTTGTTGTTACTTCCCCTCTTCTTCGACTCCACTTCTTCTTCTTTTTTTTTTCGTTGTTGGTTTTGGCTTGTAGTGTAGAAGGGACCGCCTTTCTCGATTTTTTCTTGGTTCCTGTTGTCGCTTGAATGCTCCTTCTCTACATCTCCTCTCCTACGCACGCCCGCGAAACGCTCCTTGTCTGTCTGTCAAGTGTGTGTCTGTCAAGTGTGTGTGTGTGTGTGTGTGGCTCTCGAGCATGCATGGCCTCTTTTTTTTCCCCCTAGTCCTCTGTGTTCTATTCTCTCTTCGCGTGCTCTTCTTTTTGTTGCTTGTGGACTGTATCGTACTTCGCTCTACCAAGTCCATCATGTGGAAAGCAAACCATGAAGGCGGATGCTCCAAACGCGCACACGCACTCCCATGCGGTCCCTCGTCCCCCCCCCCTCCCTCCCTCTTCATGTAATTCCCCTCTTCTAGAGAGAAAAGTGCAAAGCCATCACACGCCTCTTTTTCACCAACCCCTCTCCTCGTTCATTTCCTTCGTGCGTCTCTGCTCCTCTTCGTCGTGACGCCTGAGATGACCCTTCCCACCCCCTTTTATTCTTCGATTCGCGACACACTTTGGTGTCCCTGAGCCTGCGCGATGAGAAGAGGTGGTTGATGGACGTGTGTCTTTTACCCCTCTTTTTTTTGTGTGTGTGCGTGTGTGTATTTTCGCTTCTATTCGTAACCCCCTCTCTTTGTACGCGTGCCTACGTGTGCGCGTACGCATGCGTGAGGATACGGGGCAAGCAAGTGTGCGCAGGGGGTACCCTTCTTCCCTTGAAGACCAGCGCGAAATCAAGCCCGCGTTTCTCACTGGCACCAAGTCGTCCTCCCCACCTCCCTTTTCCCCTATCAATGCTTCGCCTCCTCCTCTTTTGACCTCCCTCTGCCTACACACACGGCCCCTCCCTCCTCTGTTGTCCTTTTCCCGAGTCCGTCTAATCTCTTGCTTTCCTTTGCTCCTTCGTTTGTTCCAATTTCCACCGTTCTCGTTTCCGTTGTTCTACCCCTTTCTTCGCCTGCTGATTTGCCTTGCCAATAATGTGAGAGGTGGTGGTGGTGGTGGTGGTGGTGGTGGTGGAGCGACAAGAATACCGAGACGATACTATCGAAGCACGAAAAAAAAAGGTAAGAGGGAGACAAGACGCACGTGCTCTCTCCCCAAACTCACCAACATGTGCACACACACACACACAGCCTTTTTATGCAGGTAGTGCTGGTGAGAGCGGAGAGGGAGATGTGTGGTAACTGCTGCTGGCATGCTGTAGGTTCTAGTTCCATCTCGGTTCCGCCGTGCTCTCCCTCTCTCTTTTTTTCACGCGCAGATCTGTTGACCTTCGTTCTCCCATTTTTGTTTACTTGCTTCTTTTTCCACTGCGTGCCCTTGGACCACGTTGAACGTCCCCTCCCCCCCTCATCCATCTTCTCTGTCCACGGGATAGCTGGAAGGTAAGAAAACGAAACCGAAGAAAATGCTTGTTTGTTTGCAGACCGCAGCAGCGGCCTAACGAGGACGATGGAAGCACATCGAAAGTTCACGTGGCTGAGTGGACGCCGAACGTTTTTTTCTCTGTGTGCCTATGCAGCGGAACTGTTCTGTCTTGGTCCGCAGCCGTACCCTAGAGATCAGCAGCACCGATGTCTGCGGAGAAGGGGGCGCGGAAGGCCATAGACGAAAGAGAAGGTCAGCTGGCACGCTTTTTTCCGTATTTTGCTCATGCGTGCACTTTCCGTTTGTGCACATCTACAAGTCTCCCCCGCGCCACCGCTGAACCACTACCGTCATGTTACTTTTGGTGTGTGTGTGTGTGTTCGTGTGCGTTCGAATACCTCTTGGATGCGCGCGCCTTGCGTACCCGAACCTTCCTTTCCGTTTTTTTTTTGTTCTGGTTGCTGCTGTTGCCCCCTTCCCCATCCTCTTTCCCCCTTTTGTTTTTTGTTGTTTGCTGTTGCTCGTGAAAGTGATCTGTGTCCAAAGTACTCCTCCGCTTTTTTTTTGTGCCTTTTCTGGTGACTTCGGCTCCGCGTACTCTGTATGTTTATATATATATATATGTATGTATGTATATTTGTGTTGTTGTCTCATGTACGCTTAGCTGATCCATGACAGCGACAGGTGCGGTGATGTTGGTGATGCGTGTGTGTGTGTGTGTAGGTGTGTGTAGGTGTGTGTTCTTCTCCATCTCCTTTTTGTCTACATATACATATGTGTAGACAAATACATATGCATCTATGTATCTGTCTGCATACGTGCGCCATGTGTGGCGGCACTTTTGAATCTCTTCCCGAACACACGCGCACACAAGCGTTCGCCTCCCTCGCCCGTCTCTCGTCTACGGTGGCTCCTATCTCTCTCTCTCTCTCTTTGTTCTTTCGTTTTGCCTCCTCCTCCGCCGCTTTCTTTCGTGGGTCTACAGCTGAAGGCAGCTACAGCACACACGCACAAGCACACAGGCACGCTGTCTCTGGTGCTCTTCAACGAGAAGAGCTAGAAGAAAACCACTGAGCGAAAACCAAAGGGGGGGGGGCGAAAAGGTGCGCGGGGTGCGCGGAGGCAGGAGAACGCTGGCGAGACGCAAGGGTGGTGGAATACGTGAAGAAAGAAAGTGCGCGCACACACACGTATGCACAGACGCACACGGCGCCATCCGTTCTCATTTTCTCCCAACGTAAATAAGCGAAGAGAGGGAGAAGAACATACAAGCCAACACGGGTAGAGGCAGCAGAAACACAGTCGCTTTGCTTTCTCTCTCTGCCTATCCTTCTCCTGCACCGCCGCCCTCTCCCCTTCGCACCTGTTCTTGTATCTTTTTCCTGTTGGTCTGTGATCATGCTTTTTTTCTTTTGCTTCATCTTCAGCGCGTCAAGGGGTTTGTCCTTGTCACCTTTGCGTTACATTTTGTTTTGTTTCGTCCTTTCTTGGAGGACTTACTGTGGGCAGCAACAACAAGCACAAGAAGAAAAAAAAACAGGCGAAAACAACAAAAAAAACGATATGGCAAAGCCCTCCCTCCCGCCCTTCCTTCCTCCCGCCCTCCCTCACACGAAAAACAAAACAAAACAAAAAAGAAACAGCAGAAAACAACACGAAACCAACAAACAACTTAGAAGAAGGACAACAACAAGGAGGGAAACTTCGTTTCGCATTCCACAAACAAACAATCAAACAAACAAAAGGACATGAAAGCCGAAAGATGGTGGAGTCTGGTTAGTCTTTGGTCTTTTGAAACGCCCCTCCCCCTCTCGTTCCATCTTTTTCCTCCTTCTCTTCGAGGTTTGTGTCGCTTTTTTTTCAACTCCTTTCTTTCGTGTTCATCTCTTCCGCGGTGTCATAAATGTATCTATATATACATATATATAGATACATATGCACTTAGCGCATGCGTGTTGGTCGCTCCTGCGAACTCTGCCTTCCCCATCTGTATGTTTTCAGTTTCGTTGTTGTGTGTGTGTGTGTTTTTGTTGTTTGGCGGGAGGGGATTGTCTGTTGTGCTTCTCCCTCGTTTTTGTCATTGTTCTTCGGCCCTCTTCTTATCTGTTTGTGCTGTTTTCAGTTTTGTGTTTCCTTTCCGGATGGGGTTCTCTTTCGTTGAGGTTTACGTGCTTGTGTGTGGATGCCTTTTTAGTACTTATATGCGGCATGTATACATGTTCTCGTGCGCGTCGTTAGTAAAGTTTGTTCTGTGCCATGTGTCTCGTGTTCTTGATATTCCAGTGTGCGTCTATATGTGTGTGTTTGTCCGTGGATTCGTGCTTGTCTCTCTCTCTCTCTCCACCGTTATCCTTGTTTTTGTCTTGCGTGAGTGTGTGTGTGTGTGTCTGTGTGTATGCGTGTGTATGTGTGCATGGACGTGGGGCTGTGATTATCCGCAGCTGCGCGAGCGCGCGCGCGCACACACACAGACAGACAGATCTATATGAAGACACATGGAAGCACCAACCGAAACGGAAGAAAAAACGTGCACACAACTAAACGCACAACAGTAACAAAGCGTGCACATATACAAGCGCGCGTCGATGTTTTTTTTTTGCATTATGTTTTCGTTTCTTCTTCGTCACTGTTTTTTTTTGTTTTGTTTTCTGTGTGCCGCCGCTGTTCTCCCCCTTTGATTTGATTTGTTTATTTCTTGCCGCCATGTTGTCTTTCTCCTTCGCTGTTTTATTTTTCTGTACCGAGCGTTGCATGCTGACGCTCCGCAGTGCGGTTGCGCTTCACGTTGGGGTTTTGTGTGGGTGTGTAGGTGTACAGCATCTACGTGCATGTCTCTTTCTCTGTGTCTGTGTGTGTGTGTGTGTGTGCTCACGTACGGTTAGTTGGACTGGCGGTTTGTTCTTAAAGGCTGTTGCTTGATTTTGCTTGATTGTGTTCCTCTTCGCTATTCGGCTGCATTTTTTTTCTCTCTGTGTCTTCTCGCACCAGTGTGCAACAGAGCCTACGCGAACAAGAGCGAGAGCGAGCGGAGTGCGACACCGCCGTCTCGGAGAGGAAGTTGCCCATGTCGTAGCGCGCGGACGTGGAGGTAGTGTTGCGGCTTCTTGTCCCTTTCTCTTCTTCTTTGTTCGTTGCGTTACTTTCCGGATGCGGAGACGACGGAGAACGCGAAGGCACTCGTGACACACGCACGGAAAAGGATGAAATGGCTGAAGGCGACTTACGCGTCGGAAAGAAACAAGCAAAACAAAAAGACACCAGCGTAAACATAAGTGGTTTGTGTCTCCTTGCTCTCTCTCTCTCTCTCTGTGTGTGTGTGGAAGGAGATGGGGTGTGGCAATCTTCTTCGAAACAACGGTGCAACCAGAGGCCGCTTACGAGTGCGTGCAGATTGCAGGGCCGGAGGCGATGGCGTTAGCTTCGGGACAGAGAGGAGGATATGGGAGCAGTATGGTGTGCGGTCACCTTCTTCTCTTCTTGTCCTCCTGCGCGTTGCCCTACGCGCTCGACGCTACTGCTCTGTAACGATCCGGTGCTCCACTGGGCAGCTCTTGACGCGGTGCTTGACTCACATACGGTCACTCTTCGCCAAACAGGCGTGTAGGCCGTGCCTCTCACCTCCCTCGCCTCGACATTATGGACGTCTCGCTTCTCCATCAAGTGAAAGACACACCGTGCTCACATTCCCTCTCTGACCTTCACACTCTCCCTTTCTCACTTTTTTTTTACGTCTTGTCGATGTACTCGCTATTCTGGATGGGGTCTTTGCGTGAGGGACGAGCAACAGCAAGGGTCCGACGAACCTATTCCTACATACACGCACACTCAGACACACGTAAGACACCACCCACCCCTCTCCCTCGCCCTCCCATCATCGATCCCGCTCACCTCTATTCCTCCCGTCGTTATCGGACGATCTTCCTTCACAGACATACACGCTAACACGGGGCAGTAGAAGTTGTGTTTTTTTTTGCGGTAGTTATGGTGTCCTTTACGTGCAACTATTGCCAGGATGTGGTGAAGAAGCCGAAGGTGCAGAGTCATGCAAACGCCTGCGGTTGCGCTACCTTCACCTGCGTCGATTGCATGCAGGTGTTCGACTTAGGCACCGTCAAGGGGCACACCTCCTGCGTGACGGAGGAGGAGAAGTACCAAGGAAAGTGGAAGGAAAAGCTCAAAAGCGGCAACAAGGCCGCCAAGTCAGCGGAAGCGCCACGCAGCGGTATCGAGCGCCCGCCGCGTGCGCCAATGAACGACCTCAGCTCTTCTGATGACAGCAGCGACGGCGACTGGGTGACCCAGAGCAGCGGTAAGAATTCAGGTGCATCCAATGGACACCAAAAGCCAAGCGCGACTGCGTACCGCAAGCACCCGCGTCCTGGCGTGTGCCTCTCCTCCTCTGACGACGAGGGGATGGGAAGGAGTGTCGCCACAACGCCGGTGGCACCTGCGCACAAGAAGGCAAAAACGGTTTGCTCAGCCTCCTCGACGCCGTCATCGACGCTGCCGGCGGCTGCGCCTGTCCTGACGGAGCAGTCGCCTGCAAACGGGAAGCCTGGAGAGAGGAAGGGCACCGCATCGCCTGCCGCGTCGGTGCCGCACCGTCGGCCCAAGGAGGTGAAGGGCGAGGGAGAATGCAAGGTGACACATCCTGGCAAGAAGGATACGCCACTGCTCCTGCCGCGGTCCACGATGTCGAGGGACTGCATGGTGCCCACCTTCCTGTTAGGCACCAGCGAAGAGGTGGCTGACATCGTGGCGGACGTCCTGCGCAACAGCGGTGTCCCCTCCATGCGCACCAAGGCTGTTGCGAAGGAGCTCGTGGAGCGGTACGCTAAGCGAATTGCTAAGTCGGTGCGCCACGCGGTGGAGACAGCGGCCGAATTGGGTGCCTTGAAGATCGACAGCGAGGGCAACGTGTCGGTTGCGTAGGACAAACACGTGCGTGACGAGTAGTGGAGTCGTTTGAGCGCAGCTGTGTCGTGTGGTATCGGGGTGTGAACATTTTGACAGCACTGTTACGCGACACTGCCTCTGCGCTTGTCTCGGGCGTGGTGCGGTGCGTTTTTGTTTGAGAGCACACAATAAAACTCTGCATTAACGTGTAAGTGTAACGGCATGCGGGGCGTCAGTGATCCGGGGTCACCTTCAACGCGACACCATCGTTGTCGTCTTTGGCCGTCCTAAGGTGGTGATGGGGCTGCCTGTCTCTCTGTCTCTCTGTCTCTCACGCATATCCCGCGTCGCACTGTGTGCTTGCTTGTGTGTGTGTGTGTGTGCACGTGTGTCGAGCACACCTTCGGCTAACACGAAAACAAACAAACAAAAGTAAGGCAGCGGAGAACCGGCGTGGACTTGCAAGCGTGAGGTTGGCGAGGCCCGCAAACCGTGCCGACGGCACACGCAAGATAGAGGTTGGAGTGCCTTTTCGACAGTCTCGCAGTGGGCCTCCGTCAGTGCAGTGTGTATTGTCTCTTTTTTGTTGTTATTTTACCTGTGGCAACATGCATGAGACTTTGCAGCAGCGAGGGAGCGTCGCCGTTACCGCGCAGTACTGCCAGAGCATCTCTCTCTCTCTTGCGTTGGCGGGCTTATCCCAGTCTTCAGTACCACTGCACCTGTCTGTTAGTATCACACAGAACCTAAATGACGCTCGACAGGATGAGGGCCGCCTCTTGGGGGTGGGGTAAAGGCAAGGGAGTGGGATATGGTCGAGAAGACACGCAGGCGCACTGAATAGGCGTCGCTGTGACACCTTTACTTTTTGGCGGTGGGTGGTGGCTGAACACGCACTCGCAGTCGCACGCCCGTGCGCATGCAGCTTAGCTGAGTAGGCACAGCGTAAGCCACAGGTGTTTGTGTGTGCTGTCGCCTGTTCGCTTCTCTCTTCAGCGTCTTCCTTCCTTTTTTCCCTATTCTATCGTCTTCGCTGTCGACTGCCGCACTGGGAGCTTTTCCTCATACCTGTCCTTCACGTGCCGGCGGATGCTCACCTTCACATGCACCCACGAACATACTCACTCGTGCAGTGAGCGAAGAGGGAAGTAATCCGCATTCACGTGCTCGTCCGCGCGCCTGCCGTATCTTGCCTCATCATCGAGCGTCTCTATACAGACATAAATAAGAAAGAGGGGCGGCCGGCATCACTCGCGCAGAGCCACAGAACGAACATCTGCCCCGTAAGCGACGCATCCTGTAGAAGAAAGCGGAGCGCTGGTAAGGGAGGGGGTTGTCTGCCTGGGCACTCGCATTTTTTTTCCGTGGTTTCCACGGCAAAGCGGGCTCGGAGCAAGGGGAAAGGGGCGGCCACCGAAGTAAACACTCACCTGCCCAACGCGCCGACCAGCACTGCCAGAAAGAAGAGTCACCAGCTTCAGCACCTCCCCCCCCCTTTCCTCTCCCTCTCACTTCCCATCATTGTGGTTTGACGCGGAGCCCTCGCTTGTGTGTGTGTGTGTGTGTGCGAGCTTGCGTTGTTGGCAACAAGGAAGGCGCATTCAACGAAGACAACACATCTTCCGCTTCCGCCTTCACATATTACCTATCTTTTCTTCTCACTGCAGCTTGTTCTGACTTCTTCCCACTCCTCTCTTTGTTTTCTGTCGCCACCATACGCCGACGCACGCATCCCTCTGAGACCCACCATACACGCGCACAAGCGTTTCAGCCCGGGGAGGGGAGGGGGGGGGGGAAGGTATACACGTTTTTTGTTTTTGTTTTTGTGCTGGTGCCTCACTTCTTTTTTTTTGTTTGTGTTTTCCCTTTCCGTCTCCGCGCTTGCTTGCTATCACACACATCGATTTGTTTTCTTTTCTTTTTTTTTTAAATTTATTAGTGCTATTTCCTTGTGCATTGCTCTTGACATGTGAGGGGCGCGCGTGTTTTTTTTTTTGGTGGTTTGTTGGTCTCTCTTCTACCTCCCTCACTCCTACACGCCCTTCCCCCTCCCCCCTCCCACGCGCACGGGTTCGTTACGACGACGACGGCTACACACGCGTGCTGGCTCTCTCACGCAGACAGGCAAGCAAAGGAGACGCATAGCCATTGCCCCTCCCTTTTCTTTTACTAGTCCATCTGTCTTCGATTTTTTTTTGTGTATTGGTGGTGGTGGGGGGCTCTCCTTTCTTTCTTGAATGCTTCTTGTCATTGCAGTCCCCCCCCCCCACCCCTTCGTGATTCTCTCATAAGCGTCTATACACATACACGCATACACATACACGCATACACATACACATACACATACACATATACATGCATATCGTTTACTTGCCTGACTATCTGAACTCCTGTCAGAGGGTCCTTTCCTTCTCCATATTTTTCTCCTCTTTTAGCACTTTGCAGTACGCCGAGGAAAGAAAACTTAAAAGTGTGTGAGAGAGAGAGAGGGAGCTTGCCTGTCTAAGAGAAAGGCGCGATACATAGACATAAATACATATCTTGCTTGTGTGTCTTGTGTGCGCGTGTGTGTGTTGAGGGTGAGAGTGAGGGTGAGAGAGAGAGACGCAAAAAGAGAAACAACGAAGAAAAAACATAACCGGAACGAAGGCGCCGAGCTCACTTGACAGGCGGTGTGCTTTCCATCTTCTTGCTTACCCGCACCAGTCTTTCCCCCTCGTTGTTTTCGTTTTTCTTTTCTTTTTTTTTTGCGTTCTTCTTTTGCTGACTCACTCTGCCTCGCTCTGTGTTCTCCGACGCTGCCTTACGCCCTCCCCCCCCACACACACATCATCATCATCATCATCATCTCCTCCTCCTCCTCGTTCTCCTCTTCTTTGCGTGCGCCTGCTCTTTGCGCCTCTTTTTGATTGTGCGCCTGCGTTTGGTTTGTTTTCGTTTGTTTTGTTTTTTTTTCGTGTGTGTGTGTGAGTGTGTTTGCGTTTTACATTTTGTTTTTTTTTTCGTTCGCCTCCCCCCCCCTTTTTCTCACTCGCCTTCGTTAGTGTACATTCTTATCGTTGACACACTCACACATATATACATGTATACAAGTGTACATGTATATCTGCAAAGGTGTTCGCGCT
The DNA here is from genome assembly GCA_000441995.1 of Leishmania turanica. Classification (NCBI taxonomy): domain Eukaryota; phylum Euglenozoa; class Kinetoplastea; order Trypanosomatida; family Trypanosomatidae; genus Leishmania; species Leishmania turanica. The sequence continues at coordinate 77,233 of KE537438.1, forward strand.
CATGCTTGGACTCATACGCATGCATACACGTTTGTGAGGTTTGCGTTGTAAGACACAGCATGATTATTTCTATTTTTATTTTCTGCTTCGTCCCCCCACCCACCCACCCACCACACCCCCAGCCTCCCTCCTTTTTTTTCTCGTTGATTTGTGAGCGCCCCTCTGGGAACTGCGTATGAATTCGCAGGAGGCGCAGTGCAACACTCGTTTGCAGAAGAGCAAGAGCATCTGCCCGGCCCTTCAGGTTTATAGTGGGCATCATCAGAAGAAGTTGCACCAGCACGGTGCACATCACTCATCATCTCGGGCCACAGGGAACAGGCCTCCTGTCATGATACCGGACGTGAAGTTTGAGGTTCGCAACCCCACGCCTTCTTCACTGCTGCCTCCAAAGAGCAAACCTCTGGAGCAGCCGTCTTCGTCTATCCTCAGAAAGATGAACATACCGAGACCCTCACAGACACCCAATGCTTCTGTGAGCACTGGTGATGCCTCGATAACAGCATCTACCCCTGTAGAGGATAGATCGATCAACAGCTTGCACAGCCGCGCACCAGCGTCACAGGAGCAGCGACAGCACTCACCGGCAACCTTCCGTGAGGCAGAGCTGCCGCTGCCACCGAGGAAGAGCAGTGATACTCGCCCCTTGCGCCGCCCACACAGGGTGCCGCGCGACGTCGAAGATGTCGTTAACGCACCTCTACCGCCGTGTCGCGCCTCGCCGCAAGGGCCGATGCAGGATTCACGGGGAGCTAGGACAGGCTTGGATGACAACGGCGTGCATGTGCACATGTCAGAAACTGCCTTGATGTCCATTTTGCCCGTGGAGGCCCCGCTTACGGCGGACGCGACAGACGGCCGGGTGCCGGCGGAAAAGCGGAGCTTCCCTACACTCTGCATACCTCATCAAAAGCAGGCAGGTCCCCGAGCGATACATGGCCGCAACGACATCGGCAGCAGCAGCACCCCGCGCGCCACCGGCGAGCTGAGAGCGCTCGACCCCCGCATCACAGCGCTGCAGCTGGAGACGGTCACTGCTCATGCGATGCAAGCGAACGCTGTCACCGGGAGCGGCACCGCACTTCAGCCCCATCCCCCCTTGACCTCCGTCCCTCTCGCATCTCGCCACCCAACCGTGAAGGAGGTGCTGCGGCGGCCGCAGCCCGCGCCGTCTGCACACGCGGGCAGTTCGCAATCTCGTGCGTTAGATGCCCTCCGCCGCCCTGCTTTGGCTGGGTCGATCTCCGATACCTCCCGGATGCCCGCAACCGACTCCGGCGCGTCCGAAGGCAACCATCTGCTCGGGCTACTGAGTCCACATCCGCCGGGCTTGTTGAGACCACTCGACACCGAGGAGGTCAACGGGGGCTGCGACGGCGGCTTGCAGGTTCCGCCCCCGTGCTCGTCATCGCGGCCGCAGAGGTCTCCCAGCTGGCTGGTTTCAACGAAAGACGGGACGGAGGGCAAGAGCCGCGTTGACAGCTGCGTGATGGTCTGCGACACGCAGCACTTACCCCAGTCGGACAGCGAGTGCCTCTCCACGTCATCGTCGACGTGCCGCCGCTCGGCGTACAGCGTCAACGCTTCCCGAAACATGCTTGAAATGTTGCCCTTCATCGACTCTTTCGTTGGACGCGTGGAGATGCCGAGCGCGTGCGTCCGCGCAAGGCCGACGCGTCCTAGCGGTCGTCGCACGCGCTCGGGCATCACCGACTTACTGACGAGTTTTGGCACCCCAGCCGGCACGACAAGCTCCGGCGACAGCGTCCTCGAGTACGGCGTTGCGGCGATGCGACGTGGTAACAGTGCCCAAACGCTGTCGTCGACGCTCGAGCCTCCTCCCACCCGCAGCAGCAGGAGCGCCAGCACGGCCACTACGCGCGTTGCCGAAACCAGTCACGCATTGGGCACAGCACCCCCGCCACCACCTTCCCTCTCCTCGCCCCCCGAGGAAAACGACGACCAAGCCCTCGAGCAGCCACCGAGTCGCGACTCTCAGAAGACCTGCAACGCGCCTGCTCTGACCACGCCTCACTCTCCGCATCACCCGGCTGCGCACATCTTGACTTTGAAAGCGCCAATCAGTGACTGCGACGTGGCCCAGCCGGGCATCGCCGCGGCATGTGCGCGAAGGAAGTCCGTTGAGGACCAGCAGAGGAAGCAGCTGCGCGGTAGTCGTGCCTTGCAGCATCACGGGCGTCCAGAAGTGTGCAGCGCGTCCAACAGCGTGGACTCGGTAACAGCCACCCCTGGCACTGATGCCGCCAGCTCCATTGCTACCACCCCGTCATTCACGTGCACGACGTCACCGCAGGGCAATGCGACACCGGCAAAGCTAAACAGCCGCGTGTCCTTTGGCGCCTCAGTAATCTCGCTAGACAACAGCGTCATGGGCGCTTCGCCTGGAGTCGTCGCTGCGGCGGCCGTGACGACCACGTCTGAGTCGTCCCCGGCAACACTGGCGGCCAAGGGCGAGCTGGAGACTGATGCGCGCCACCAAAGCTTGCTCCGCTCGCTGGAGAGGAAGCAGGTGAACCCCTTCCTCCGCTCCGCTTCGATTCTCTCGATGCGTTCCTCGTCCCTGGGACGCAGCAGCCTAAGCACCGCCGCCGCCGGTCGCAGTGGACGCGGTGGGCAGGGGCACCACGGCTCCCAGCCGCTATCGTTTGTGAAGGTGCCGCCGCTTGTGTGCGGTGCGCAGGGGCTGTCCTTCTGCTCACTCACCGCCTCCGGCGTTCAAGCCTGGGTAGAGGAGGGTGCCGTAGATGCGCCGCTTGACGTCTGCGTGATGACGTTGTCGTCGTTGCTCCGCAAGACCGATTCGCAGCTGCGCACGGCAGACAGCAGTGCTTGCGGTGGCAGCAACTTGTTGCGGCTGATCCCGCGCAGCGAATGCGCTGCCGGTGTGGGCGGCATCCTTCGACCACGCAGTAGCTTCTGTTGCTCTCATCTCGGCTTGTCAAGCAGGGTCAAGCGCTCCGGCAGCAGTTCCCTGCAGCGAACGCCACCACCGCCTGGCCCCCCGGTCAACGTCACAAGCGTCACCAACAACGTCTCGTTTCGTCGCACCATCTTTGTCAACTCTTCCACACGGTCAGTAGTGGGGGCGAACGAGGGCGATGCAGCGTCGGTGGCGACGACAGCGACAACGATGACGACCACCGCAGCGCACTCCATTGCCCGCTCGAAAGCACGCGTGCTCCTGTCGCCGGTTGGGCAGAGCAGCGCCTACCAGGATGAAGAGGAGTCCGAAGTGCAGCGCGACGGGATGATCGGCTTCGCTTTTGCTCAGGACGCGACCATCGCAACACGAACAGTGAGCGAGGAGATGCAGCCGAGCCGCCTCCGTGCCATGGGCGCGATGCTTGAACATCCGGACGCGCCGCCGTTTGCCAAGGCTGCCATTCAGCGTCTTCACATGCGGTCCCCCCACCAACTACCACAAACCCAGTCGCACGACACGCACTCTGCGCCCGACCTCTTGCGCAGCGTACGAGACGACGCCGCCGCGGAAGCGCCGATGACTGTCACCATGACCACCTCTATGCGCTCATGCCGCTGCATGAGTCCTTGTTGCATGGCTAAGCCGCAGAGCCCCAGCGCTGCTGCCGCCGGCGCAGATGACCTGCTGTCCCAGGAGAAGCTCTCGGCAACGCCTTTGGATGAGGGGGTGCGAACCGGGCAGTCCGGCGCGTCTCTCGTCCCGCGCATTGGCCACGATCGCTGCCACCTCTGCGACGTCCACAAGTACGCCAAGCAGCAACACCGAACAACGACCGTGTTACTGGAGTCCGTGAAGGCGATCAAACCGCAACGACCGAACGCACTTGTGCCACGCAGCGTAGTGGAGACGAGCAGGTCGGTGGCCGGTTGCCTAACAGCGACAGAGGTGCACCTCCCCAAGGTACTGCCGGTCAAGCGGCCCGACCCACGCTTCTCCATCAAGCGCCTGCTCGGCCTGTGATATATGGCAAAGAAGGCGGACAAATCAATCGCCCCCGCGTCCCCACCGGGTGCAGACGAGATGTCTACTTTTTGTTTCCATCTTGTGTTTGCTCCGCATTTTATAGACAACTATATATGTGTGTATGTATATACACGCATATATATATATTACCTCGGCTGGCACGCGCATCTCTGCGTGTGTCTGTGTGGGTTGACTTCTGTTGAAATTTCCCGTTTCTATAGTGCTGACTCATTTTTTTTTCTTTCTCGCGTGTGTGTGTGTGTGTGCGTGTTCTCTGATTGACATGCTTTGCCTTTGGTTGTATGAGCGGGCGCATACGTGGTGGAGGCTGTCTTTATCTCCTCCCTCTCTATATTTTTTTACCCTTCCACCTCTCCGCGGTGCCGTACTCTCCCTGTGTTCTTGTCGAAGAGAACCTGAGGGAAGGGGGCGGGCGGGCGGGCGGGCGGGCGGGGCGGGGGGGGGCTCTCTCTTGGCGTTGGGAAGATAAACATGGACACGGTTGCCAACGCGAGGCCCGAAAGACAGAGGATGTGAAAACAGGGGACGGGCAGGCTTATAGCTGTGATCACGGCCGCCCGCTCGTGACGACCTTGGAAAAAGAGGGGTGCAAGCATGTTGGCCGCTACTCGGATACAGGGCTAGCGGCAGCCACAGATGAACCAAACAAAAAAAAAACAGCAGGCGAGTGGAGGGAGGCAATGCGGGAGAACAGCTGGTATGCACCATATTTGCATCCAGTCAGTTTCTTCCTTTCTCCGCTCCACTTCGGCTTTTCAACCCCCCCCTGCTGCTCCGCCGCCCTTCCACGACTCTTTCTCGCCTCAGCTGTAGCCTTCCCACCGCACCATGCGATGTGTGGTTTCTTTTTTCGTGTTGTTTCCCCCTTTTCTCGCCACTGTTGTGCGTGGGCGGGCGTCTGACGTGTGTGCGCTCTCTCTCTCTTCGTGTCATAACTTGGCTTCTGAAGCGAAAATAAACCAACTCGTGTTGATCCTCTCGTGTCTCTCCTCATCTCTGTGTCGGCTGTCCGATGCACGACATGCTTGATTCCTCCGTTTCCTTTTCGCCCTGTCTTTTGCCTTCTTTCCTCTTCCTCTACTCCCTCGCGTGTGCCATCACCCTCACAAGCATCTTCTCCCTCCCTCCCCTCCCCTCCCTCCATTGGTTTATGTTGACTTCTATTTTTTTCTCCTTTTCTGTTGTTGTCAGCCGCTGTGCTTTTTCGTTTGCCTGTGTACCACGTGCTCTTCGGTTGCGGTTGTGATTGCCAGTTTCTGTCGTCGTTTCGCTGCATATGTTGGGAGCGTGCAACAAGGGTGTGTGTGTACAGCTGCTGCTAGTGGCAGAAGCGGAGCACCATCACCTCAGGAGAACCCGCCCCCTTCTCCCTCCTCATGTGTACTGCCCCTCCTTCCGAAAAGCACCGACAACATGAGCGAGTGCCACGAGCGTCCTTCCTATCCCCTCATCGACACATTTCCGTTCGTGGGCGTCATCCGCGTGCGTCCTCCTTTCTTTCAATATTTCTTACCTAAGTTTCCACCGCATCCATCTCTTCGTTTCTTTTCCCTCCCTCGTCTTTCCCTCCTCGTATATACCGACTCCACCTGATGGCGTGCGCCGGACTGAAGCACACCCCCTCACAAGGCCGCCCCGGAGTCTCCTCAGCTCTGGGTAGGTCGCTGTGTATGTGCCTGTCTCTGCGTGTATGCTTGGTGGGGCTGTATCTGAGGGTCTCGTAACGAATGCGCGCATGTGAAGGTCCTGATCTCTGCTGTGCGCGATAAACTCTTTCTCGATATTGGCTGCAGTTCTCTACCACCTCGCCTGTTCATCTTTCCTCCACGTTGTCGTTTCCCTCTCCCCGACCTTCCTTCTGGTTCGCTGACTCTTCACGTGCATGTGCGCACCTGGAAGAGCATCGCCGCCGCCCACCCCCACCCGCTCGGCAGGGACCTTCAGCCAATGCCAGCGCATTGGCCAACACGTCGCAGAGGTTATCAAAGTAGCCGCGGCTCGACTCGCCAGGCTGAGGGGGAGGGTGCTCGCAGGAGTGGGGCCCATGAAAGGATCCTCTGCGCTCCTCCCACACAGCACTGGTCGAGCCAGAGCTACACTACAGCGCCATCGCGTGGTGGGACGGTGCCAGCAGAAACCGCCGGAGGGACCTTGAGCACGTCCACGCCAATGCAGCCGCAGCCATGGCTCGGTACCCCGACATGACGCAGACAGCGGAGACCTGCTCGAAGAGGCGGATCCACTGCCCCTCGGCTCCACGGTGCTTCTGCGCCGCACCCGCCTGCCTGTGTTCCGCGTTCGGCGTGGGAGGCGTACACGCCGGATCACGGCGTTGCCGCGGCGCTTTCGCAGCCCTCGTCCGGGCATGCCGGCAACGGCTCTCCCGCTTTGCGAAGCGCCAGCTGCTCGCTGGAAAGAGATGGTGCGGCACACATAGACATCGAGCCAGGAGCGCCCGCGATGCGCCACGATATAGCACCCACAGATGCAGCGACAAGAGGCTGCGGCCGCGCCTCGTGTGCAGCGATGGCGCTGAGTGCGAAGCAACGGAGCTGGGGCGCGACCCTGGTGCGAGGACACCCGGATCCGCCGAGGCACAGGCAGACAAGTGTGGTGCTTGCCACGGACTTGGTCGTCGGTCTCGGGCGCCAGGCCGACATCCCGCGAAGCCGCGCGGCACGAGGCGACGGGAGACCATGCTCGCCCAGTCCCCGCGCCGGCACCTGCCCCCGCGCCGCGGATCCCTGCAAGGGCGGGTGGCTGGCAGTGGCGGCATGGGGTGCCGATGGTGTGCTGCCTACGGCTGCGCTGGCGCATGCTTCTCTGCGGGCCGCCTTCCGCTCGACACACCCACGCCTGTGAAAGGCCTGCGGGCTCAGCAGAGGGCGGGATGCCCCCCTGCTGCCTTGCCACGCACGCATAGCGGTGTCCCACCTGTGGGGCGGCACATGTGGTCGAGCGGGCCAGCCACGCCCCCCCCCCCACCCCCAGGCAGCAGCGTCGTCCTGCAGCAAGCCCGAGGGTGCAGGAATGCGAGCACTGCGCGCAGGTGCGGTCAAGCACAGCCGGCATGGCGGATGACACCCAGAACAGGCCATGCGCAGGTGAGCAGAGCAGGAGCGATGGGCGAACCAGGCGCGTGTGTGCGGCGCGTGCGGTGGCCCCTACGTCCGGCCGGGTCTGCGCTGATGAGGCGCAGATGCCGGAAGCACGACGAGAGCGCCCCCCTGAATGGCACCAGCGAGTCGTCCTGACGCGCATGGGGCGAGTCCCCACGCCACATTACGGCACGCCGCGGTTTGGGGCGACGGAGGGAGAGGCATGGCATGCAGGCAGGGTGTGCAAGGTCTCGGAGGGCCCTGGTGTGGGTGTGGCCGACTTCCTTGCTGCGCTCGCCCGGCGCGCCCCCTTGACCGCCACCCCCTTCTACACGCACGGCAGACGCCACGGCCTCCGCCCTCGAGCAGGACGCTGGGCGCTGCTCTCTTGGATCAAGGCATGCGGTCCACCCCTGTGCGTGTGTCGCCGATGGCGCGGCGTGCGTGCGAGGGAGGGACGAGCAAGGGCAAGAGGAGCCTGTTAGATGCATGGCCCGATTCGACGGCAGACTGCTCGTCCTGGATGACTCGGATGTAGCCGCAGTGCGACCGAGGCGTGTGAGCTGTGGGCGAATGCTTATATATATACATGTCAGCATATACGTGGTCAAGTGATAGTTTAAAGGAGAAAACATGTCTTTGTGGGGCGCGGCGGCTGTAAACACCCGCTTCGTTCAATGGGAATGCCAGTATCGCGCCTCTCTCTTGGGCTTGTGCCCGTGCGTTTCTCCACCTCTATTCCTCCTCCGCTGCTTCTCGGTGTCTTCGCCGCCAGGCCCCTCGCTCGCCGTTTCGGCGGCTTCGCGCCTGCGTGCGGTGGGTGGTCCGCGGGCCAGGCGGGCTTTCCCGCGACAGGGGGTGGGGGGCGGACCCCACGCGGCCGCGGCGCCCGGCCTGGCGCGGCCCCAGGGCGACGGCTTGGCGGCGGGCAGGAGGGGGGGGGTTTGGGGGACGGCAGAGGATGGGGGGGCCGGCGGCCCCGCGAGGCCCAGCCGCCACGCGCGACAGCCCGGCGCAGCTTTTTTTTCCGCGACCACAAGTGGCCAGCTCCCTCGCCGCGCTCGCCCGGCATGCGCCTCAACCGCCATGCCCTTTTACCTGCACGGCATGCGTGCGAGGGAGGGCAAGAAAAGCCGATGGGACGCATGGCCCGATTTCGACGGCAGAACTGCTCGTCCTGGTCGACGCGGATGTAACCGCAGTGCGACCGAGGCGTGTGAGCAGTGGTCGTGTGCTCGTGTTTGTGGACTTGTTCGTGGCAGAGTGACACCTTCAAAATAATTTGCAAGCAACAGTCTGTTCGACCCCCTCCCCCAATAAGCCCGCAAGCATGATGGCGTCCGGCAGACGGCAGCGGACACCCATCAGACCCCTTTGATGGCGTTGGTCATCTGATCGACAAAAGAGCTGCCCTCAAGCCGCGCCTCGCTGCGCTCTGCAGCAACGTCAAGCCGATCGATGTAGGCAAGCGTGGCACGCTTGTTGCTCAGCAGCAGCTCCCCACCCAGCAGCACCTCGTCAAGGATGAAGTAAGCACGGTGAAAGTTGAAGATCAAGTCGAGCTCGCACACATTGCCAAAGTACTGATCCAGCACCTCGACAAAGTGGTGGATGATCTCCAGCGTAATCAGCTCATTGTCTGTCTTGTCGACGCAGGCGATGAAGTACAGAGAGGCGTAGCGGCGGCCAACGTACTTGCGGCCCTCAACCTCGAACATGCTCGACAGCCGAGCAGAGCGGCCAAGCGCCGCCTGGCACACTTCGCGGATGATTTTTGCCTGCTCCTTCTGCGAGAGCGTCACGTACCATTTGGAGAGCCTTATCTTGCCCTGGCGGCTCATCAGCAGCAGGAACTGAATCATCTCGCGCACACGCGGGGCAGGGACGCGGCAAAGGTATTCCTTTCGTGTGTATGCTGCTTGTCCTTGCTGTGCGGTGCTTCCTTCTTCGTTATTGATTGCGATGTACGCGCGCTTTGCGGCTCTCACCCTCACGTTCGCTCTCGAGCGTGCGGGGATGGTGGAGATGGTGCGAGGCGGGGTTGGGGAGGAAAAAAAAAGGGGATCCAAATGGAGTGTGGGTAGGCGTGTTCGAGGGTGAGACGTTGCATGGGCCATTTGTTCGCCCCCGCAGAAGAATAAACCACGCCTGCCACTGTAGGTGGGTGGTGGTGGTGGTGGGGAGGAGAGAGGGTCGGAGACGCTGAGGACGCGGCTTTCGGCGAGCTGGACAGGCGCAAACGGCATTGCCGCCGTCCCTCGCCACATGGCTCACTTACAACGCATTTTTCGGTTCGCTTGAGCTTGCTTCTTTCTAATATCGGCATTCATGTGAAAACTCGCAGCGCATTGTTGCCGTACGTCGCCACCTTTCCGAAGGGCTCCACACACAACTTTCAAGGCACTAGGCCATGCACGCCGCGCGGCATCCCCTCTTGCATCACCAGCCACGGGGAAGCCGACAGTGCGGCGCTGCAAGGTCGCTCCGTTCGCCACGTGCATGTCGGTATGCGATTCGCTGTTTTTGGAGCATGCGTCACACCGCCGCTGAAGCGCGCGGCGTTTGACTGCCTCACCGAAAGCGTACACTGCGGGCCAAAGGGGAGCTGGGTGGCGCCTTCGGCAGTCCGCGGCGATTGTGCATGCGCGCCTTCCGAGCCTCGTCGTGCATCCGAACGGCGCACTCAGCCGCCACGGTGCCGTTAAGCCCATGAGCGGCGAGCCCACCACTTGTATAGGCAACAGTCCCCTCGTTCGACAATGAAGGGGTAATGCACTGCTTGCGCAGCCAGCGCTGCGAGGCCGCGCGGCCGCTGGCCTTGTCCGCCGCTCGATGGCCTTCGTATCGATGGTGCAGATACTCGCGCCCGCAGTCTGTGCGCAGAACGTACTCTAAACGATATACGTACTCGGAGATGCGCCCAAAGATCAGCTCGGACATCAGCAGGCGTGCCGCGCGCGCTGCCAAGGTGGTCAGGTAGGCGTTGCGCTTGTGGTCCTGAAAGATGATCGGCGGGGGGCTCGTGTCCTCTGGAGCGAGGGCCCAGCGGAGGGAGCCGAGGATGGCACGGGGCATGGCGGCGCTCAAGGAGCGCATTGCCATGGATTGCTCGGTTGATAAGGGTGCATCGCTAGTCCCACCTTCGGCGCCTTCGCCGAGAGGCTCTTCGCCGCCGGTGCCGCCCGCCGCGTCATCGCTTGCCGCAACGCCATCAAACTCCTCTACCGACGATAAAACGGAAATGAACTCTGGGTTCAACCCTCGGTGTTGCAGCAAGGAGACCGGCACCAGCCGCTCCATCCCACACGTTTCATACGCCGCTGCCAGCCCATAGGCGCCTGTTATCATCTGCGACAGTGCCGAGATTCCGCGCACCTCCCCGTCTGGGAAGATGCGCGTCAGCACCGGCACCACCTCGCTGTGCAAGAGCAAGTGTCCTTGGAAGATCGCTGGAGGGAACACGTCGGGGGTGAGGCACAGCATCCCACACTCCTTCAAGTACAAGAGCAGCAGATGCAGCTCCTCCCGCCGCGCGTACGGGTCACCACGGTCGAAAGCGTCGTAGAACATGCCAAGCGGGTGATCGGGACCCGGCACGTAGAGCCCCTCCTTCAAGAGGCGTTTCACAATCGGCGAAGGCGTTCGTGGCTGCCCGTGTGGGCGCTTCGTGTAGTGACTTCGAAACAGCTCAATGCTGTCCCACACTTTGTCGGATTCCCAGAGTCCTTTGCTGCCGACTACGGAGTTGAGGATCATCTCGAGACAAATATGGTCGCGCTTGCCCATGTGGTTGTGCCAGCTGTTAACGGGCTCACAGCACAGCTCGCACCAGTGCGGGACCGTTTCCCACACCGATTCCGCGGTTAGTGTGAGGCTTGCGGTTTGCACGGACTGCCGGGGGGCGGCAGGCGGGTCCAGCTTGGGCGATGGGGATGAGCTCGGTGATACAGGAGTCGAGAGGGGCCCAGACCTTGGCGCTGCCGTAGACAGACAGCGGCACACACCTGACAGCGCGGTCACGGTCGCCGTCCGCCGCGTCTGCCCATGTAGGAAGTGCTGCGGTGGCTGCCGTGGCGCAGCGCGGCACATCATACCGTGCTGCCGTACGCAGGCCTCTGCCACGTCGGCGGCAACCCAGGACATCCGTGGGGTGCCCGCGCATATCTTGGCGAATCGAACCAGATTCGCCATCCATTCCTTGCTAGGTCATGCTGACACATGAGCACATTGAGGTGCGTGTGGGAGGTGGAGGCGGGTGCGCACGCGGTGACGAGCATGGAAAGGAGAAAGTGAGAGAGACGGACGAAGAACAAACGGAGCGAAGGCATCCTCTGTGCGCGCTGTGCGTGGGTTGTGTGCGTACGACGAGCGGCAACGCAGGGGAAGAAAAGGGGTGGGGCACGGGGCAATACTGACCATCGGTTGCGAACTTGCGTGAGCTCGCATCCGAGCAACAAAGACCCAGTACACGGCAAAGCCAGAACAGGTAGCACTGTCACACACTGTCGCCCCTCACTCAACGCTTGCACCCGCCAGAGCACGGCATCATCGAAATCGTTGCGGGGAGATTCCTCCCGTTCGTCCGTCGCCCTTCCCCCACCTTGCCGACTGTGCCGCTTGACATGTTCCGTCTTTGGTGCGGGTGTGTCGTTTTTGTTCGTCTTGGGATGGCCTCGGAGGCGCTCGTACAGTATGGCGGAAGCACAAACACACACACACACACACACACACGCAGAGACGAGAAGCAGCAGCACGGTAGGCAACAGCGGAGCGGAATAGGTTGCCCCCCCCCCAATCACAAACATAAAAAGAGAACCACACAAAGAGATACGATGGATGGGTGGGGTGGGGTGGGGGCTGAAAGAAGCAGCTACCTCGGCAATCGAACCAATGAACAGCGTCAACAACGATAGAAACGAGAAACACACACTCAGGTAAGTCGAGGTTCTGTAACTGCCCAGCAGCGGGGGTAAGGACGAAAAAAAAACGTGGACAAGGAACACACACGCTGCCTGCACACAAGCATGCCTCCAACCATTTTCTAAATGAGAAGCGCGACCTCTCTTGGGTTTAACACTCCTCTCCGCCCCTCTACGAATGAGGTGTGAAGATCTAACGCGTGCGTGTGCACGGCTGCAACTCGAACTTGTACGCCTCACGTGTGCCATCTGCGAAAGCAAACTCGTTCCTTGAGGGCTCTGCGCCGGAAACCCCCTCTCCTCCCCCAAAGAAAGAGAATATCCGCAGACAAAAGAGGAGCAGTGAGGGAGGGGCGCGCAGTGCGCAACGAGCACAAAAGACGCACACAGAGGGCCGTAAGAAGGAGAGAGGCCGGCGCAGCTGTGGGACGAGGATACGCTACCGTGGGAACAGTGCGTTTATCGGTAGGAGAGCGCTTCAGAGAAGCGGTGCAAGACGGCAGGCGAAGACGCTCGAAAGATACGCTGCCGTACACAGACAACAGCTGAATCAGCGCCGCTGAAGACCAGAAAAAAAACAGGAGGATTAGCCCTCCCCGCCAAGGGAACAACAGAGCATCAATAACAACGAATTCTGCGTGTGCACAATTATCAAAGTGCGCTGCTGTTGACGAGACGGCACACCTGTCGGTGCGCATCTTCGGTGTGTGCGGTGGCACTCGTTTTCTTCTGGCAGAAGTGCCCCTGAAGGGTAGTGCACATCCATACGCAGACGTCCGCGCTAGATGGACTATCTCTGTCCAGGCACACCATAGCTTTTTGACGCCGGCCACGATGCATCTCTCTGCCCCCACCCCGCGTGTGGGATCGTACGCGGGCATGTGTGGGCGACTGTGAGACCCAAAGCGCAACGAAACGAACAGGGCAGATCGAAAGCGCCAGGGAGCCACGGGTGAGAGGAGGAGACGCCGGAGAACGGTGGCACGTGCTCATGACACGCTCGCGCAGCAGGGTGCGAAATCGAGCAGGTTCAACAAAACAAGAGAAGGACCAACAACAACAAAAAAGGTGCGGGCGACGGGTAGAGAAGGCCGGCCGACGAGTGTTACGCAGCTGCCGGTGCGTTTGCGAGGAGACAAAGCCGGAGGACTGTCAGCGAGTGTGCAGAACGGAGAGAGAGGGAGAGATAAAAAAGGAGCAGGACTGAGGTGGGTACCGTAGACCTCCCCCCCCCTCCACAAAGGACCGAGCAGAACGGTACCGCCACGTGCGGATACCTCCACGCATGCCTGCACGCCTAGGCAGACACATGCAAGAACCGACAAAAAAATCCCACGGAAAACTGCTGAGCATTCACAGGCAACACACACACACACACACATACGAGTTGGGAGACATAGAGGGAACTTCAGTGCAAAGAAATAGAGGGGAGCACCATACGGTGGGGAGAGTACAAAAATTGTAGTAAGGTTACGGTGAGCATCTAAGGAAGAAACTGAAGAAAAAACGAGGGCGGGGCAGGTGATGTGGTCCAGTAACCCGAAGGCGTCACCCAAGCAAGAGAGGGTGTACCTAGGGGTTCTTCTACCTCCATGAACACGAACACACACACACACGGATACAGACCCTCAGGCACCTGCACACAACCTCCTCAAAAAAAACACAGGAGAAGAACGCAACCGAAATTCCAGAAAATCACATGCATTGCGAACCCTACTGAGCGCCACGGACGCCCTCCATATTAGTCGCCTAACACCACACATTGTCTTTCCCTTGCTTCGGCTAGCAGAGGTATTCCTTGATCCAAACAAGGCCGCCTTCAGCGTCCTGCTCGAGGGCGGAGGCCGTGGCGTCTGCCGTGCGTGTAGAAGGGGGTGGCGGTCAAGGGGGCGTGCCGGGCGAGCGCAGCAAGGAAGTCGGCCACACCCACGCCAGGGCCCTCCGAGACCCTGCACACCCTGCCTGCATGCCATGCCTCTCCCTCCGTCGCCCCAAACCGCGGCGTGCCGTAATGTGGCGTGGGGACTCGCCCCATGCGCGTCAGGACGACTCGCTGGTGCCATTCAGGGGGGCGCTCTCGTCGTGCTTCCGGCATCTGCGCCTCATCAGCGCAGACCCGGCCGGACGTAGGGGCCACCGCACGCGCCGCACACACGCGCCTGGTTCGCCCATCGCTCCTGCTCTGCTCACCTGCGCATGGCCTGTTCTGGGTGTCATCCGCCATGCCGGCTGTGCTTGACCGCACCTGCGCGCAGTGCTCGCATTCCTGCACCCTCGGGCTTGCTGCAGGACGACGCTGCTGCCTGGGGGTGGGGGGGGGGGCGTGGCTGGCCCGCTCGACCACATGTGCCGCCCCACAGGTGGGACACCGCTATGCGTGCGTGGCAAGGCAGCAGGGGGGCATCCCGCCCTCTGCTGAGCCCGCAGGCCTTTCACAGGCGTGGGTGTGTCGAGCGGAAGGCGGCCCGCAGAGAAGCATGCGCCAGCGCAGCCGTAGGCAGCACACCATCGGCACCCCATGCCGCCACTGCCAGCCACCCGCCCTTGCAGGGATCCGCGGCGCGGGGGCAGGTGCCGGCGCGGGGACTGGGCGAGCATGGTCTCCCGTCGCCTCGTGCCGCGCGGCTTCGCGGGATGTCGGCCTGGCGCCCGAGACCGACGACCAAGTCCGTGGCAAGCACCACACTTGTCTGCCTGTGCCTCGGCGGATCCGGGTGTCCTCGCACCAGGGTCGCGCCCCAGCTCCGTTGCTTCGCACTCAGCGCCATCGCTGCACACGAGGCGCGGCCGCAGCCTCTTGTCGCTGCATCTGTGGGTGCTATATCGTGGCGCATCGCGGGCGCTCCTGGCACCATGTCTATGTGTGCCGCACCATCTCTTTCCAGCGAGCAGCTGGCGCTTCGCAAAGCGGGAGAGCCGTTGCCGGCATGCCCGGACGAGGGCTGCGAAAGCGCCGCGGCAACGCCGTGATCCGGCGTGTACGCCTCCCACGCCGAACGCGGAACACAGGCAGGCGGGTGCGGCGCAGAAGCACCGTGGAGCCGAGGGGCAGTGGATCCGCCTCTTCGAGCAGGTCTCCGCTGTCTGCGTCATGTCGGGGTACCGAGCCATGGCTGCGGCTGCATTGGCGTGGACGTGCTCAAGGTCCCTCCGGCGGTTTCTGCTGGCACCGTCCCACCACGCGATGGCGCTGTAGTGTAGCTCTGGCTCGACCAGTGCTGTGTGGGAGGAGCGCAGAGGATCCTTTCATGGGCCCCACTCCTGCGAGCACCCTCCCCCTCAGCCTGGCGAGTCGAGCCGCGGCTGGTGGTGGTGTCGGGCAACGGCGAGTGTGCACTGCCCTCTGGAGGGCGGGACGCCATGTGACTCGTATGACTTCCCTGCCTGAGATATCCATGATCCAGCGAGTACGGCACGGGTCTACGTTGGATCTCTTCAGCGCTGTGACGGTGACACGCCACGGTGTGCCGAGCCACGCGCGCCAGGGTAGAGCTCAGAAGCACTGCTCGGGTCTTGGCACCTGACTGGCGCTGCACTACGCTGTGGTGAGGCAGGCCCACGGGGGTCCGCGGTGGAGCGGTGAGCGCGCGAGGCCAGTGTGCCGCGGCTGGAGCCTGTCGCCCAGAGCATCTGGGCCGTCGTCGCGCGATCGTTCGTTCGAGTAGCTTGCACGGATCGCTGGCCAGCGCCGCCGGGGCGGCAGGACGTGGGGCCACCATCTGGCCTGTGCGGCTTCCGGAGCGGCGCAGTAAGCCCCCTTTTTCCACGTAGCACGGGCGCGGCCGCATATATCGCGCTAACTGCTGCTGGAGCATCGTCGCCAACAAGTTGTTGGCCTGCTCTTTCGTGCCGAGGTGGCGGCCGCCTCATCGCATTGTGGATGCGTGTAGGGCGGGCGGTGATCATCGATGGCCTGGATGCGTACCGCTGACCGAGGGCCGGTGGTGGTAATGGGTATGCAGGACTGCATCCATCCCTCTAGGCAGGCTCTTCGGTAAGCATGTCCGAGAGAGGGCGATTCTCGGGCAATGCGCAGGGTGCCTTCTCGAGACCTTCCTCTGATCGCGTCCGTTTGGGCGTCCCGAACTGCGTATAAGCGGCCTTACGAGATGGGTCAGCTTAGCCGGTGGTCTTCGCGAGGAGTCTAGCCGTGGATGCAAGCTCACATTGAATGGCACATGGTAGCTGTGCATCTGTGGTGGAGCGGTGGTAGGTGTGATTGCATGGGCGATTCGTCGTTGCTCCGTGGTGCGCTTTCGGGTTGTGGTGATGGCCGAGGTCGGTGCGGCACTCTGATGCGCGCGCTTCTTCGCTTCGGTGTTGCTGTGGTGTAGGCGCGGTCTCTGCGGAGCAAGTTCGCAATCAGGGCACAGTGCAGTTTCCAGTCCGCCTCACAGAAAGAGCGTAACCGGGCCGAAGTCCTTGGTGGCACACGACCGCATCATATTGCTTCTGAAAAGCCGGCAGCGGGCTTGATCGCGCAATGGTCGCTCGGCGGCATGGTGATGGTGCCCCAATCAGAGATGCCGGCAGTCGAGCGCCATGGTGACGTCTCCGTGACGCGTCTGTGGTCCACCCGTCAGCGCTGTCTTGTGCCAAGATGCATTGTATCGCGTGCGCAGGCCTGTTTGTCATTGAACCAGTCGGGGGTAGAATGGTCGCAGTCCAGTGGGGTCGCCCCCTTTCCGTGTCCCGCGTCGGGTGGTGCCAGCTGGTATCCATTCTCATAACGTGAGGGCTGGGCGCGACGTCGTCTGACATCTGATCGAGAACTTGCCGTACCACCAGTTCCTTCTCAGGTGCGTGGCGCGGCGTAAGGTGTATTCGTTGAGTAGGGTCAACACAGCGAAGCCGGACCGTCCCTGCTGCAACCACGTCCATGGGAACGGGAGGGAGGGCGTACACCTGTGCGCATGTCCTGTTGTGCGAGCAGCGAGACACGAACGTCACGCTTCTTTTCGCTTGCCACGCCGGAGTGCTGAAAACCAGGGAAAGCATATGCCGTGGCCGGCCCGTCGCGTGAAAAGGGTCTCTTCCAGCATGCTGATGTGTATCGAGGGTTCATGAAGGAGCCGGGCCACTCAGCATCGTTGGGCGTCGTTCAGCCCATTTCGGTTCTACTGCATACCGCGTAGGTTTGATCCAGTATCACGCTCCACATCACTACAACGCAGCACAAGCACAAAAAGAAATCGGCAGATGCGTACATCTGCTGTTGAATCACCAACACGATGCACGGTGAGTTAGTCCAACACATCATTATGTCCGCGTTTCTCTGCGGTAGAGCGCGAGCATAGACCCCTTCGCCGAAACCACCAACGGGGAGCAGGCTGCAGATTCTAGTCTTCGACACCATATGAATGTCCCCACATGACGGGCGGGGGGGGGGGGACACACCCCTCAGCGCGTGGTATCCCAGCGTCCCGTACCCCCACCCTGTGTGTGGGGAAGCTAAGCAAGCCCCCTCATCCCTGCCGAATGCTGAACCGCTTGCGGTGGTGAAATGGTAAAGCACCTGCGACAGGGGGGGGGGCAGGTCAGAGCGATGCATCGCTGCGGACGTTAGCGGTCAGGTCCTGGGTGGCGTTGCGTCGGAGCGACCTGCGACAGTGAAGATGTTTGCATCATCGGTGTATTAGGCAGCGTGCCAGCGTGGCTTGAGCGTGTCTCGCCCGGCCCTCGCTGCCCTTGCTGGTGAAGGGAGCCGGAGCCACCCCGAGGAGGGGATGCACCCAGGGGGCGGCCAGCGCAGTGGGGGCGGCTGTGAGGCGACCTGCAGGGCAGGGTGGGCGGGCCGCGCTGAGGTGGCGGGCGGGGGCGAAGAAGGCGGCATCACCGCCGGCGCTACGCTGCGTGAAGAGGGGCATGGAGCGAAGGCGCGGCACACACGCGCGAGTGCACATCCGCACCACCCTCACATTTCGATGCCCTCGGCGACCTTTTGGTAGTAGTCGTAGAGGACGGTTCTGAAGTTCTGCCGCGACTCGTGGATGAGGCGGCGCATATAGTCGGCAGCCTCAATTTCGTTCTTGTCAACGGCCAGCCGCTGCGCGAGGTCGGCGATTGTCTTCTTCGGCTTAAAACACGGCAATCCGCTGCGGAGCATGAGCTCCACCATCACGCATATCTCACGGGCATACTGCCGCACGGCGAGGTAGCAGCGGTTCACGAGGGTCTTGAAGTAGATGTAGTTTTCCTCGTCCACAAGAGCGCGGGCAAGCGTCTTGCTCTGTAGCGTCGATTCGCCACTGACGTCCATGCCGATGAGCTGCACCATCTCCGTCGTCAGCTTGAACGGAGACGACTCGAAGTTAATGTCGCCGCCCGGCGAGGTGTCGAACAGGAAGCCGAAGTCGATGTGGATGAGGTTGCCGTCGGCGTCAATCATGATGTTGCCGTTGTGGCGGTCCTTGATGTTGAGGATGAAGGAGACGACCGAGTACGCGGCCGTGCTCCTCACAAAGTTTTCGCGAGCGCGGCGGAAGCCGGCGGACTCGGGATGGCCAAATGTCTGCACGAAAAACTCCGCGACGTTCGACTCGACGAGCTTGCCGATCTCATTGCGACTCCTCGACCGAGGCACACATTCGATAACGCCGCTGCTCTGCCCGGTCGTGATGACACGGTACGGGTAGAGAAAGGACGGCACGCCAACGGAGTTCAGGATGCGCTGCATGAGACCGATGAGCTGCAGCGAGATCTGGTCCTGTCGGCAGTCGTCACCCATCTTGAAAATGCACGCCTTCACGACCTGGCGCGACACGGCGCTGCCGTGGCTGTTCATCGCACCGTGCCCGTGCTCGTCGGCAGCCGCCGAGTCGACGTCGCCGGGTGTCAGCATGTCTTCCGCTGTACGCGGGACGCACGTGAACTGCACCAGGATCGGGCACTTGGCAGCGCTCTGCATGGCCCCCGCCGTGTGCGGGATGACGCCGGTGATCCGGTAGTTCGGATCCGTGGGGAGGTAAAGGTGCCGCAACTTGGGCAGGGCGTGGAAGATGTCGTCCTTCAACCTCAGCCGCAGCTGCGCCTTGCGCTCGGGCTTGTCGAACTTCATGATCTCCCCCGACACCGACGTCATGAGGTCCACAAAAGCGAACTCGGACTTGTAGAAGGCCTCTTCATTCGGCGTGAATGCTGCCTTGACGCGCCTCTCCACCTGCTGGCACTTTTTCGCCAGGGCACCGCTGCCCTCGCTCTCGGTTTGCAGACTCCAGAGCAACTGGTGCGCAAACATGGTGCTCTTCGCACTCATGCGCACGAGGAAGGCCTCGATGCTGCCGCTCTCGTCCGTCGCCAAGAGCTGCAGTAGCTGCGGCAGGTAGAAGATGAGCTTCTCGCTGCGCTGTGAGAGCAGGCTGCAGATGGCGTAGCTATTCACCGCCTTGTAGGCGGCGTAGCGTGGGTCCAGCAGGCGGAGGGCTTGGATGATGGTGCAGGAGCAGAAGAGAAACAGCCGCGGCGCACCAGCGCGCAGCACGTCCTCCGTAAGGTAGAGGTCCACCGCCTCCGCAACGTTCGAGTACCGCTCCGGATGTGCCACAACACGCTGCGACGCCGCCAACCGCACGGCTGGGATGCTCGAGAAGCGGTAGACCATGGAGACAACGACCGCCGGGTTGTGGTGATCAGCGCACTCGATCAGCTTTGCCCAGCCAACGGAGGGCGTCGTGTTGGGTATCTTGAGCGTGCGGCGCGGCGTGCGCCAGACACGTAGCCGCAGCACCTCGTGCTCCACCAGAACACGCAGCAGATGCAGCAAGCCCTGAAGCCTCAGTTTCTCTCGCACGATCAGCTTCGGCAAGCCTGCCTCGCCACCGTCGGTCGCCTGCCGCACCGCAGCCACGCTCTCGCGCACGACGCTCAGCGACTCCCAGTGATGTGCAAGTGGCATGCCCCGCTCGCGTTGAACACCACTGCTGAAGTCCAGGAAACCGAGAGTTGTGCGGGTGAGCAGGTCAGCCTCCTCCTTTAGCAGCTGCGACAGCGAGCGCACCACCTTCGCCTCCTCTCTGGCCAGCACCGGATCCTTGGCGTAGTACCAACTCGGCGGCGTCTTGGTGAACCACCGCAGCAGCGCCTTGTACCACCGCTCACGCAGCGCGCCAATTGCGGGAAAGGGCACTATCGTCAAGAGGCCAGCGCGCAGCTGGCGCACGTTCGCCTCCCTCAGCAGCTGCGCGATGCTGCCGACCACGAGAAAGCAGCGCATCGTCTCGCCAAACATGTCGTCTCGCAGAGACAGCAGCGCGGCGAACTGCATAATGTGCGCCGCGACAAGGTACAGTTGGCGAAGCACCTCGGGGCTGAGGCACAGCGGGCTGCCCTCCTCCACGTACATATCGGTGAGAAAGGAGAGGAGCAGCTTGTGCGGGGAGGCGCTGTCAACGTTGTCGGCCACGTACACAGCAGCTTCCTCCGGCACACCGGCTCCTTTCTGCCCCCTCGCGGAGACGGTGTTGTGGGGGATCGGCACCTCGCCTGTTTGCACCTGCCGGTTCTTGGAGGAGCAGTAGCCGTCAAACAGCCCTAGCCGATTGGCCGCCGTCCATACGAAAGCCGTGTCCAGCTCCTGCAGCATCGGCAACAGGTAAGCCTCACGGTTCTGACTCAGCAGCCACTTCCAGCACAGGATGGCTTCGTACAGTACATCGGAGCGGAACGTTTGCACGGCGCCTTGCACCAGGTACTGCAGCAGCTGCCGCCGTACGATGGGGGTGCCGCTGCCCTTGACGAGCAGCGCCACAGCGGCTGCGAAGCTCGCGGCCGTCTCCGCGCGGGCTGGGGCGCCGAGCGGCACCCACGTCACACCCACCTCCTCCCGCGCCGCAGCATCCTCGTCGGCGACGGTGGAAGCGCGAGGCGCCAGCACCGTGCCCACGGAGTAGCCAGTCTCCACGAAAAGGGCCCGGGCAGGCCGCAGGAGATTGGACTCGAGCCGCTGCGACACCGCCGACGCCAAGGCACGTCGGCAGAGGCGCGTCGCTGCCCACAGCTGCTCCACCACAGTGCTATGCATTTGCCCAGCAGACGCGTACCAGCTGGAAGCTTGCATCGCGCCCTGCGCACGGCCATGCAGCAGCAGCATCTGCGCGTATTCAGTTTTGACGACATGGCCAGCCGCCCCAGCCCCACGCATGACAGTGATGGCGCTGTCGTCCAAATTGGGTGGTGCCTCCTCAACCCGGTACTGGGAAGCCAGGGCAGCAAGCCGGGATCCAGCGTGGTGCCTGCCGGCCTGCGTCGTTGCCTGCTCCCCGCACTCTTGCTGCTGGACGACCATGAACTTGATGGCTGTTTCAAAGAGGGCTATCGGTGCCTCGTCCTGCAATATGGCAGCCCACCGCTCCGCGACATCCGCGACGAACAGCACGTGCTGCTGGCGCTCCATGCTGTGCGGGTCGGCGGCCACCGCAGGGACAGCGGAAAAGCGAACATGTTCGCAGAGCGACTCGATCTGCCAGGCTGTGCCGGCTTCGAGGAGGTCCAGCATGCACCATAGGAGCGGCAACGCGCTGGCGTAGGCGGCGTAGGTGGGAAACGACCTCACCACGCACAGCAACAGCTTGCTCGCCGACTCGCGTACCGACCCAATCGCGAAGCTCACCAGAAAGACGAGCTGCATCAGGTCAGTACGAGTGACCTGGAAGGCGACACCCGGCAGCATGCTGCGGACCGCTTCGATGTAGTGGTCGCACGCTGTGCTCAGGATGTGGCCTAGCGCTTCCGGTATTGCAGCGCTCGCGACAAACTCACGCACCTCAAAGTGACGGTAGAGCGTCAGCTGCGCCACTGACCCCGCTGCCGCTCGCAGGATCTCTAGCTCCGCCACGCACTGAAGAAGCATTAACTCCCCCGTGCTCAGCCGCTTCCAGCACTCCTTCCTGCCGCCGCAGAGTCGCTTCAGCGACTTGTACAGTGACGCGTGCACAGTACCGCTCTTCGCGGTGACGTCAGCGACCACCATGGGGCAGTGAAGCGCGCCGGCCAGCGTGTAGCGCAGGAGCACGGCGATGTCAGCCATGGCCTGCTGAACGTCGGACGAGCACATGCGCAGGAGTGGTGCCGCCGAAGCGGCGATGAGGCGCAGTAGCTTGCACTGCTTCGTCGACAAGATCGGCGCGCGGGCAAGCGCGGCCGTGGCTGTAGCTGGGTTCGCGCTCTCCATAGGCGCCATGCCCCCAGCCCTCACCGCCATGAGTGCCTCTGCCGTGTACTTGTAGTAGGAGAACATCATCCAACATGAGCGGAACAGCGCCCAGCACTCAAGCTCTATCTGCTCCGCAGGGCCAGCTCCAGAGCCGCCGCTGTCGTCCACCTCGACCGCCACAAGCGCGCGCGATAGGCGGCGGTAGTAATAAAACACGTATTGATCGCTCGTGCTGGGGTCCTCGAGGGTGAGGTAGCGCGCGTACTGATAGTGCGTGCAGAGCTGCTTTAGTGACCGGACCGGAAACAGAGTGGAGAGGTGAAGCAGCATCGCTAAGGGTCGAAAGAACGGCGACAGAACCGCCAGCGCTATCGGCGCCATCACGGCGGACGCCGTCTTGTTGTTCAGGGGCCTCTCCCAGCCGCACGCCCGGTCCTGGTACAGCACCCCTGACGACGGCCACGCCACGCTGAGCATGTTCTGGATGACACCACGCAGGAGCAGCACAACGCTCATGCGCTCCGCGTTGAAGGCGTGCAGCAGTCGCGCGCGATCCCTCGCAATTACCGCTGCAGACCGCCGAGTCTCCCTCTTTGAACCCTCCATCGCCGCCTCCGCTTCCTGCACCAGCGCGAGCGCCATGCTCGACATCCCGCGCAGCCGCTCATGCACCCGAAGCACCAAATCCACAAACGCCTTGACAGCAACAGCCATCACCGGCGTGAGCATCTTGTGGCGACTCACGCTCCCCTCCCCGAGGCCCCAGAGATGCTCGCGCAGTGAGTCCACGTAGGTGTCGCACAACAGCTGCCCGTAGCGTGACAGTTCCTCGCGCTTCGAGTTACCACGTGCGCTCGTCGTTGTGCAGCTCCGCGCGAGGCCAGCCCTCTCCTCCTGCTCCTCCGCCACGTGGTGGTAGCCTTCCACAACGACAGTCGGTACCAGGATCGCGGACAGGGCGTCGAAACACAGCGCCAGCTGGCGAGCGCGAAGGTGCGTTGCGAGCTTCCGCTTCTCTTCCGGGTCTGCGGCAGCGGCAGCGGCACCGACGACGGTTCCCTGTGGAGCCGCTGCCGGACTCCCATTGCTGTCGTTGCCGCTGGCGCGCGCTGTGTGGCTGCTGCTCTTACGCCCCGGAGACCCGTGCGCGGCCGTCGCCGCTTCCTCAGCGCCACAGCGAGCAGAGAGGCGCACGACGGCGTCCATCACCTCTGAAATGGCAAACGAGCGAAGATGCTGGTTTGTGAAGCACATGTATTGAATGCACACCGCCGCCACCATGCCACGCGAGATCGCGTCGCTGCTCGTATCCGAGGTAGACGGCGTCGACGGCCGCGCATCGGACACGCCCCCGAGAACGCTTCGGTTGGCGACGGCCGTCGCGTCGTCCGGCACGCTTTGCTGGAGAATTGTGTGGATAAGCTCGTGTATGAGCTCCTCAACGCAGCGGTAGAAGTTGTTGGAAAAGTGTGCTCGCCTCCGCGATATAGCAAGCAGATCGGTGCCGGCAGCGGCAGCGTCGGCGTACCGTATCCTCGGCGTCGCTGCCGCCGCGCTAATCGGACTGAGGGAGCGCGGTGCTGCGGAGGTGGTGGCGCGGCCGCTCGCCGTTGTCATTACAGACGTGTCGTCGCGGCTGTTGAACTCCTTTGCCGTCACGACGCTCAGCACGCGCGCCGCCGCCTCTGTGAGCGACGCACGCAGCTGCTTCGCCTCCTCCGTCCTCGGAAGCGCGCTCATGATGCTAGTGGGAAGCAGGAGGAGCTTGATGATGTTGCTGCAAATCGAAATGCGCAGTGACTCCTCTTCCGCGGATGGAACATAGGGGGCCGCCGCCGGCGCACCGCTGTGGCGCCGTGCGCTACCATCCTGTCCGTGAAGGGTGTCTCGCTCACGTCGATTAGCCCGCCGCTGTTCCTCCCGTCCCGGCGCGAGTTGTGGCACGGCGGGAGGGCAGCCGCTCTGGTTTCCGGTCGTGCGCGTTCCCGCCAACATCCCGACGAGCGACTGGTGGTAGGCGGCGGTGGCGCTCGTAATGATGTAGTAACACCGCAGCCGCTCCACCTCAGTCCGGAGTAGATGCTGCACGACAATGTCGATGTTGTGCCGAAACAACGTCAGAGGGTGCTTCTCAGCGGTGGTTACGGCGTCCTCCCAGGACCCGATGGTGTCTTGCAGGGCCTTCCAGACAAGCTCAATAAGCTGATCGCCCTCCGTGAAGTCCGGCATCGAGCCGAGGTCGACCACTTTGGATGCGCACTCCTTCGCCATCTCCTGATACTGCCGGATAAGCATTGTCAGCGTGGCGGTCACAATGTGGGCGTGCAGCTCCTCTCGCTGGAACAAGCCGCGCACGACGTATCTTTCCTGAATAACTGCTGTAATCCAGTTGTTCGTGCGCTCGTAGTCGATGACGCGAGAGCAGCTGATGGCCTCAAGCAACACGGAGAGGACGCGCTTGTAAGACAGCTCGCGCCGGTGACCAGACGTGGCGAAGGCATCGGTGAGGTCGTGCAAGTGGTTCACCAGCTCCGGGCCTAGGCAGAAGAGCTGCTGCGAGTGCGTGAGTGAGATACCGCGTAGCACACCGAGCGCGACAGGATCGTGCACACATTCGTCGATGTTGCTCGGGATACAGCGCACGAAGATGGCGTCGAGGGCGCGGTGGCCAAAACCGACAAGGCCCCAGTTCTTGTCACGTCCGAAAGACGGCTGCATCGGCGTTCTGACACCGGCACCGCCGCAGCTCCCCATTGGCGCTGCACCAGACGCTACAGCGCTGCTGCTGTTGCTGCGGCCGCTGTGCGGGATGCCCGCTGTAACCGCGCCGGTCGCGCCAGCCTCGTTCGTGCCACCGCGCCCGTCTTTCTCGTCCCCTTCGACATCCTCATCGTCGCGCAACTTCAGTCCACATGCCACGAGTGAAGCGGTGAAGTCCTCGAGATTGACGCCGCCGCCGAAGCGAAGCGAGCGCAGCTTCGAAAGCAGGGTTGTGTAGAGGGCACTGCACTCTGTGAAGAATCCTTTTGTGCGATCCACAGGGAGCCCGCTGTATCGGCACGACACGGCAAAGGCGAAGAAGGACACCATAGCAGCCGCGGTACGCCGCGAGATGAGCGGCTGCGCCGCCTCAGCGCGCGTGAGAACATCGTTGAGCCGCGAGAGCCGCAGAAGTGTTCGCACTCGTGGGTCGCGAAGAATATCAGGGCTGGCACCGAGGGTGCTCATGCTGGCCCCGCCGTTCTGCCCAGTAAAGAGGACGCCGCTGCCACGGCGCCAGGACCCCGCGATAGCCGTTGGCACGAGGGTCGCAGGAGCAGTGACGGCCTTCGGGGGCGAATACGTTGCCGCGGTAGCGGTGGCCCCCGCGGGCGGGAGAGAGTCAAGCTCCTTCGAGTTGAGCTCCAGCAACCGATCCACCATACGTAGGTACCCTGTGCCTACCCCACCACCGCTGCGCATTGCATCACGGTCAGAATCATAACAGCCCTCACATTCGCCGGCAGCCGAATCGGATAGATTAACGTCTCCGCCGCCGTCACTGCTGCTGCTACTGATGTCCTCGTCAAAGTTGTGGCGGGGCCACCGCTCCCTGCCACCAAGCACGCACGCCTCGGACGGAGGCCGCGGCGCACCAGCTGTTGCAGATGAGGTTGTCTCGGCAAGTTCATCCGTCAGGAGCTGCGCAAGCACCGATGTCATCACGAGAGTCGGGCTGCTCTTGATCCAGCAGGGAAACCGGATGTCGTTCATTGTGCCGAGCCCAGCGGCAGTGAGACTTTCCAGCGCGCAGTTCAGTGGTCAGAACACGCCAACTCAATTTTCCTCCACGGTGCTGCGTTTTGGATGGAGGGGAGAAGGAAAGATATCGTCGCTTGCGTGTGTGTGTGTGTGTGAGTGTGCTGCCGCGGTCCCGGTAACAGTTCAGAACGAAAAAAAAGGGAGAGGGAGGGAGAAGGGGGGGGAGGGGAAGCAGAAGGCCGCTATCAACCGGGGAGCTTCTACCACGGCACACAAACACTCAGAGAGAAGAAAAAGACAAACCTGGAGAGATACAGAGAGAGGAGGAGGAGGAGGAGGTGGTGGTGGTGGTGGTGG
>KE537438.1:103631-116322 GCA_000441995.1 Leishmania turanica
GGGGGGGGAGGAGGGGGGATGCAGAAGCGAAACCACACACACACACAGCTATATATATATATATATACACCAAAGAAACGCGTGCGTGATTCGTTCGTAGCGATCCAAACAAGACGTCATACACAACGGGATTTTAATGTGTGTGTGAGAGAAACGAGCGCAGGCGGAATTGCCATACAAGAGGCGTGGAGGGGAGGGAGAGCGCGGCAGTGAGGCGTGCCTTTCCTCCTCTCTCTCTCTCGCGCGCGTTTTTCTGGCTATGCGCTCGTGCGGGGGTCGTTTTGCTTCGCGGTTGTACTTGTGCGTGCGTGTGTGCTCAACTAATGACGGGGCATTACACGGAGACAGCACAGATGTTCAATGAAAACGCAGCGATGGAATGTGGAGGTGGGCAGAAGGTGACTCCGCCAGTGGGCGTGCACGCAACTGAATATGTATAGCCACGGGAGAGAGAGGAGAGAGAAGGGGGAGCTGAAGGAGTGTATGCGTGCTCATGTTACGAGCACAGGGTCGGGGCAGTCGTTTGCGTGCTAAATAACCAAAGGAGGCAGCGCCACTGACCAAAGTAGAAGCAGCAGCAGCAGCAGCAGCAGCAGCCCACCTCTGTCCAC
Organism: Leishmania turanica; assembly: GCA_000441995.1. NCBI lineage: Eukaryota > Euglenozoa > Kinetoplastea > Trypanosomatida > Trypanosomatidae > Leishmania > Leishmania turanica. The sequence goes on from KE537438.1 coordinate 104,243, forward strand.
CAAGTGCCGCAGTGAGCTGAAAGAAGTAACAAGAAGTACTCACGCGCTTGCAAGAGAACGCCGAGGAAGGGAGGGAGGGGGGATAACACCACCGTCGTCCCCTCTTCATGGCCAGTGCCGTATACGCCTTATTTTTTGCTGCCCGTTTCTTGTGTGTGTGTCTGTGTGCGGGCGTGTCTGTGTGAGGGTCGCCTATTGCCTCGTTGAGTCCGCTCTCTGCTCTGCCCCGTGCTCATTCTTGTGTCTTAGAAGGAGTGGGAGGGACAACCGATAGGGCTGTCGTTCGTCATTCTCCCGTGTACTTATGTGTGTGTCGATGCTCCGTGTTGCACCCCGCACAGAACTGCTCCCCCTCCTCTCTCCACCCCTCACGCGCCTATACGCACACACGCCGAAAGAGAGAGGGGCGCTGCAAATCTCCTTCCGACTTCCCGACGCACGTCGCTGCGAGGAAGGCTTGAGCAAGGAGCACACGACTACTGATATCGGAGCCGGTGTCCAGGCTCCAAGATGACTGCGTCAGCGCGCTCCGGTGATGATGAGGAGGGGGAAGAGGAAGGAATGCCCACCTTGCGTCAGCCGTTGATCCCCGCACCCTAGCCCACCTGATGCTTATCACCACTATGTGCCATCGTGGTTTTTCGTTACGGACTTTGAGGGCCTGACGCACTTAGCGAGCGGTAGCCCGGCTGCATTGTCTCCGCTGCGTGCAGGGCTGTTTCGAAGAGGTTCTCCAGCGCCATAACGGCGGCGCGGTACAGTGCCTCTGTCTGGGTCGAGGTGGAGGCGCCGTATCCCACCAGCTGTGTGCTGCCCTCTCGCACAATCAAGCCACGCTGGAGGTAGAGGCGATACTGGAAGCCGTGCGTTGTGTCGTACGAGCTCTGAACACGGATGCGGTGGTCACGCATCGGGTATGCCGACTTCATGCAGCGCAGTAGCAGGCGAAATGGCGGCGGCGGCTGGTTGCGTCTGGCTTTGGCTAGCTGAGCCAGCACGTCGCGGCATACCTCGGGCGGGAGCTGCTCGATGACAGGCTCGGAGAGAACTTCGGCCGCCACCGTTGCTGATGCCATGTCGCGCTTGATAATGTACTGCAACACGCGCGGAAAGCTGCGGCGAGTTGCCAGCGTGAGGGCTTCGCGGGCGCACCGGCGCTTGGATGTGGCGACCGCTCTGGCAATCGGCAACATACCGAAGCGCGGGAGGACGACAGTGCCAAACCAGTAGTTCCCAACCCCAGTCACGATCACGTTCACCGGCGCGGCGGGGTCGTTCATCACATCCTGTAGATCGGCTACCCCGAGAGGGGGTGCGCCACCTGCTCGCGCCTGCTCGCCCTCTGCGTTGCTTGCGGCTGGAGTCGCTGCCGCCACCGTGACATTCGCACTGTGCCCAAAGAACGCCCCAAAGAGAGCGAGGCACAGCTCGCGGTTAGAGCCGGCGCCAGTCACCGGGTAGGTTTCGTACTCCGTCCATAGCGTCTCCGCATCCGCGCCGGCGAGGTGGTAGGAGGCAGACTTGAGTGCCGTCACGAGTACGGGAACGGCCTCCGCATCGGCCGGCGTGGTGGCGCGACTAGAGTCGTAGTCAGCGATCAGGACGTTGCCGCGCTCACCGAGGACTTGTGCGCTGTACGACAGGTTCAGGGGACGCAGCAGCATCTCCGGCTGCTGGCTGAGCAGAAGGCTCGTGTCTCCATCCGAGTAATCGAAGTCGAGCTCCATGTCATCAAGGTCGTCGCCTGCTATCGACTGCCCGCTCATCGCATCAGTTCCGTGTGGGCCCTGCTGGCGCGCGCACGCCTCTAAGGTGACCTTCACCGGGGCAATCGTTGCATGGTCGCGCTCCATCAGTGAGGTGACATGTCTCAGCATCGAACCGTCAAAACTACTCTTGGGGTCGTAGAGTCTTGTGCGGCGTACGTTGATGTCCATCTCCGGGTCATCGCTATCGCTGCGGTTCAGGGATTGATACACCTTCAACTCTTTCGGAAAGTACTGCTTCGCCAGTCGGAAGAACAGGGACTTGCGCGCCTGCCGCACCTGCAAGAAGGCTGGCGAGACGGCCACCACGCGCCGCTCCTCCTCCCCCTCCACCTGGGCCTCCATCTCGGCAATCCACTGCGGTAGGCCAAGATCTCCGGACAAGTTGCGAAGTCGGACACGCGGCTGCCTCCACCCGAGGTCCTCCTCGGCGAAGGTCATTATCATTGGTACAAAGCCGCCCATGTGCGCAATACGTTTCTCTCGAGGCAATGCGCGGTAGCGCTGCCCGCGTGCCCCGTTGTCAGCGGAGAGATCCACGTCGGGGTGCTTCTCTAGAACAGCAGCGTATTGGCGAGGGAAGTTGTCCCGGATGGCGGCGAGACACGCATTTCGCCACGCCTCTCCTTTCATCTTAGAGCGGCGCTGTGAGAGAGGGCAGCTCGACTGCCGGCCATTGTTGACGGTCACCGTCGACACCCACTCCTTCGTGGCGAGGTCAAAGTGGTAATGGGTGTGGAAGGGGCAGCCAAGCAGGTGCATAGTAAGCGAGCCCAGAATCGCGTAGCAGTTCCACTTGCCCCGGTGGTGATTCAGGATAGGGAACGTGTCGTGCCGCAACACCTGCAGCTCCAGCACGCCAGCACTGGGAAAGAGCAGACCCTCGCCTTGCCCAGCGGCCATGCATGGGAGTGCGGTTAGGCAGTCGCCATACTGGTCCAGCAGGTAGTACACAGCCTGAACATAGGTGTCGAACTCCACGCGATACCGCCCCTTCCCGGCCGTCTGCCACACCAGTGCATTGCTTTCGACAAAGAGGGATCCGGTGAAGACGATGGGGAGGTCGACAAGGGTGTGGAGCTGGGGGTGGGTGGGCGCCGCGCCGCTGTCATTTATGGCAGTGCCGTTGACCTCTTGCTTCGCCGGCTCGGCGTCACCGCCGTCGTCGCCCGTGCCGCCCAACTTAATCCAAGCAACCTCCAGGGGCGGCTTGCCTGTTACACGGCAGATGTGGTCCACCAGCATGTCGAACTGCCACCGCAGCCGCCACAGCAAAGGCGCCGGCTCCAACTTCTCAGATAACAAGTGTGCCTCGCTGTCCCACGCGCTCTCCGAGCGAATGGCGCTCATCGCCGCTGTCTGGTAGCCGACGTACGGCGAGGCCTGGCGGCGTGCGTTGTACACGGCGGTGTTCCCTCGCGCGTCGGTCAACTGCAGCTGGGTACTGTACGTGGGCGGCTGCGTCAGAGAGGTGAACGAGTTCGCATGCGCTGTCGCCTGTGTCGCGGATGCGCCGTCTTGCGCCTCCTCCACCGAGCTGCTTTCTGCGGTCGTCACCTCCGGCTTGCCACCGACAGCCTCCTCCGTCCAGGTCGCTTTCACTGTCTTTCGGTGTCCCTGTACTAGCGCTGCCACCTCACGCACGCCCTCCTGAGTCACGCTTGTGGAGTCCATCTCGTCCCTGTACTGTCGCCGAAGTTCTACGACACAGCGGACGAAGGCGTCGTTCGGGCTGCTGCCGCATGCTTCGTAAGCAAGGCGAGCCTGGGGTGAAGTACTCCACTCCTCCTTGACGTAGCAGCGGCAGCGCCACGACCTCGCCATCACCTCCGCTGTCGCGGCACCCATCCCCTCCGCAGGAGAGCGCGACATGCTCGCCTGCAGTGGTGGCTTCACAGAAAACTTGACCGTGCGGCTAAAGTGGGCGCAGAGCTGCCGCAGGTCGCTCATGATGGCCTTCAGCTCTTGCTGGTGCGGTGTAAGTCGAGAGGAGGCTCCGTCGCCGCTGCCACCGTGAGTCGGGAACCCTATCGAGTTGATGCTGCTCCGTTCATGCTGCTGGTGCCTTCCTCGTCCCCTACCTCTGCCGAAGCGGCGCTGGGGGTGGCTTGCATGCCCATGGTTGCTGCTAACGGAGATAAACTTGACATCGCTAGACAAGGCTTGCTGAAGACACGCCTCAATCGTTTCTCTTGCATGCAAGCCCTTTGCAACAGCCAGTTCGACGGGGAAGCCGAGCAGACGGAAGGTTGCGGAGACTCGGTAGTAGAACTGCTGCTCCTGTTGGTGTGGGTGAGGCAGCGCCTCCAGCGCTGCCGCACTCCCTAGATCGTTCATCGTGGGCGCTTCCTCGCCCGCATCATGACTGTCGTGCATCACGACGTCGTCTGCCTCAGCTTGCTCGTCTTCAGTTGCTGTGCGTGTCTCGGCATCTGCCGCTGCCGCGGCCACGGCTGACCGACGACGATGAGGGATGCGGTGCAGGACGAGTTTCGCTAGCGGCCCAAACATCTCTCGCAGGACCGCCTCGGCATTCTCCACGTGGCGCTCTGGCTTGTACTCCTCCTCAGCTGCCCCGCCCATGTCAGCGACCACACCGCTCGCCGTTCTCACATCACCGCCGTCATACACGGCGACGTGCTGCGCCTCACACTGCTGGCCCTGGTCTGCCACTATTGAGGCGTGTCGCGCGTACGACGCAAGGGCTGATGGAGCTTCTGCAGCGGCCGCTGCAACAAGGGAGACAGACAATGCACGTCGTACTTGTGGCGCATACTTGTCGCAGGCACCACAACCGCCCTTCACCGAGCCCAGGCGGACGAAACCCTGCCGCTTACCGAGCGGCGTCGAGGATTGCACCACGGCACCGAGTGACGACGATACAGATGCGACGGGTGTCGCCGCCGCGACACCTGTGCAGATGCAGAAGAGGGCCAGGAACCGCTCCAGCGAGATTGCCCTCCACGCATCAGTGATGCTGCCATGCGGCGGAGGGCGACGCTGATAGCGCATGATTAAGCTCCTGCAGAGTAGGAGGAGCTTTAGTGCGTAGCGCACGTGTTGGGTCGTCCAGCGCGAATGCCCCCCTCCTCCCTCCGAAATGAGGTGTGTCTGTGTGTGTCCACGCCGACACCAGAGTGTGTTTGCCTTGACGTGTACGTGCGTGTGCCGCTGCTTCTTCCTTTTCTACGAATGCCTGTGTGCAAGGACGTGTGCCCATGAGAATGTGAGAAGCTCTTGCTTGCTGTGTGTGGGTGAGCGTGAAAGTTACTCCGTTGCGTGGTGGCTGAAGATACTTCACAAAGTAAAACACCAAGAAGAAAAACCGCCGGCGACACGAGGCTTGCGCGGTGGGCCACACGTACGCGCCGCCCGCAATACAAAGGGGAAGAGGGGAGAGGAGCAGAGAAACGCCCACACAGCTGATGCGTTGCTGAGCCATGTGCGCCAGCGAACGGTACACATTATGACATATACATACACACACACACAAGCAATGTACGGGAAAAGACAGTGCAGTGGCAGGGGGAGAGGTGAAGGAAAAGGAAGGGCGATGCATCCATCACGAGAGAACGGATGTGCGCGCAGGCCGTGAGTGAGGCGGAGAGGGATTCGCGAAGCCCAGCGTAGATGGGCTCGCTCTCCAACGAGCTCACCGGCACAGGCGCACACTCGTGCACATGGCAGCTTTTCCGCAAAGCGAAACAAGGCACAACGACGGGCAAAAAGAGTAGGAAAGCGCAAGAGAATGCTTTAGATTCTTTTCCATCCGTGTGAGCCCACTCTGCGCTGTACAGCATGAGTCCAACGCCCCTCCTCACCCCCGTCATGAGAGCAGTGCGAAGCGGCCGTTGACACGCTCGTTAGGGCAACGCGCCGACTCCGCCACCTCAGCGCGGCCCGCCCACCCTGCCCTGCAGGTCGCCTCACAGCCGCCCCCACTGCGCGGCCCGCCCCCTGGGTGCATCCCCTCCTCGGGGTGGCTCCGGCTCCCTTCACCAGCAAGGGCAGCGAGGGCCGGGCGAGACACGCTCAAGCCACGCTGGCACGCTGCCTAATACACCGATGATGCAAACATCTTCACTGTCGCAGGTCGCTCCGACGCAACGCCACCCAGGACCTGACCGCTAACGTCCGCAGCGATGCATCGCTCTGACCTGCCCCCCCCCCCTGTCGCAGGTGCTTTACCATTTCACCACCGCAAGCGGTTCAGCATTCGGCAGGGATGAGGGGGCTTGCTTAGCTTCCCCACACTCAGGGTGGGGGTACGGGACGCTGGGATACCACGCGCTGAGGGGTGTGTCCCGCCCTTCATCTGGGGAGCGGGTGCGAAACGAGCGGAAAAGCAACCAAAACAGCAGACTTGCAACGCGTGGTTGCCGAGCTCCGTGCTGCCGTTCGTCGTGTGCCAGCTCGCTCGTTCGCATCTTCCTCTTTTGCGCAGGCCAGCCTCTGTTCTCCCGTTTTCGCTGTGTGCCCAAACACGACGCCTCCCCCACCGCCACCAGCACACACAAACACGAACACACGAAACACAGCGTTGCAAACGATTAAGCAGACGGCAGAGGTGAAAGGTGGGAGACACACATGGGAAGAGGGGGGCGTGTGTGTGTGTGTGTGTGTGTGTGTGCGGAAAGGACTTTCACGAAGGCGTGGCGACCCTCGCCACAGCAATGAGTCCATCATTCACTTTGCTTTCGTTCGTTTCTTTGCGTTGCTGCACCACCACCACTACTGCTTGCCTTGAACAGCTCCAGTTTCGAGCGAGCGAGAGAGAGAGAGAGGGGACGAGGACATTGACTAGAGAACAATAACACACAGTGAACAAAACACCGCAGACAACGACGATCACCGCCACCAACACCGCCACAAGAACGAGCCGTAGGATTTGCGAGCGCACAAAAAGAAATAAGACACCACACACAAAAGACAACCAGGTGAGATCAGGAAACACAAGAGAGAGAGGGATCGACGGTATGAGGCACACACACACACACCGCAGAAGGTGTGGCACGGCAGCCACGCACCGTCACAAACAGATACACATAGAAAAAAGGAATCCGGCTTCAGCAACGCCCACGACCTCTTCACTGCCTCCCTTCCACCGCAGTATAAACAGCTGTCCCTCAAAGGCGCCTCGACAACAAACAGCACCCCCTGCAGTGTCGAAACCTGTGACCCCACCACACGAGCGGTGGAAATCTGCCCCCCCCCCAGGCGTGCGTCTGGCTACTGCAGACACAGAGATGTGTATTAGAGAACGTGCGAGAACGTAGGGAGAGCTGAGCAAGGCAACAGCAAGGAAGGAGTGTCCGCCGGCGATGCGGGGGTCGGAAAAGTGACAGGGCCCTCCTAAGAAAAAAAGAAGAGGCGCGCGCACTCAAATGGTGTAGAGGGGCAGCGACAACTTCGCTGCAGGCATCGGCCCGAGCCCGTCCACCTCGCGCCGGGTTGCTGGGGACACCGCGTAAATGTACTCGCGGTCCGCGACGATCTCATCGAAGTTTGCCTTGGCGAGTTCGCTCTCTGTGATGCCGAACATGGTCGGCACGAGCAGCAGCTTTGCGGACAAGAGCTTCGACGCGAGCAGCATCATGTGATCCGCTTTCGCCTTTCCGGCGACGGTGGTGAAGAGGGCGTATACTACCTCAGCCGCAAAGACGCCAGCGTTGGCACCAGCAGAGGGCCCCGATTTGCGCGTGTCGCGCGCCCGAAAGACGACGAGATCCGTCACTGAGCCCTGCACATTAGTTCGCACGTAGGAACGGTGGTCCGGGTGACCAATGTAGCTACGACGCATCTCCTGCACATCCTCTGGCACGCAGGCCAGGTCCACGTTGGAGTCCTCGCTGCCTGCCTTGGCCTGCATGAAGCTCAGCACTAGCGCGCACTGTTCATCGGAAGTGACTTCGAGATTGCACCACGACGGCAGATCCGCCATGTACTGCTGAACGAGCGACGCCGGAATGGCACCCTTCAGCACCGCATCAGCACGTAACACCTCATCGTAGTTGTAGAAATCGGGGAAGACATCGTAGGCACTCTCCGAGGCGTAGACGTACGCCGCATCAAAGGCGCGGCGATACCACTTCACTGTCGCCATAGCCGCCGGCGGACGGCTGAGTTGCGTGCCAGAGGCGAAGAAGACGGCAGCGTTGCTGTCGCTTCCAGCCAAATCTCCAATGCGAGTACGCAACGCGTGTAGCAAGGCGGCAGCGACTCCGGTGTGATGACTGTCGCTGCGCACCGCCAAGTGAGCCGCGACTGCTACGGTTGCGGCGCTGATCTTCTTCGCTGCCGGCCCTTTCAAGAACGCGTTCGGCAGCACCTGTGCCACCACTACTCCCGTCGTTGTTGTGGCCGTCGTCGCTGCAGTCGCGTCTGCTTGCGATGCCACCGCGACCTGCCAGTGCTCACAGGGCGCCAGGGCACCTCGCATCACGGGCCGCAGCCACTGAAGCCGTCCATGCTGATCCAGCGAGCACACCGCGTCGCTGACAGCTTGCCGCTCGGCATCGGTCATGTCGGCACCGCTGCTGCACTGTACATTGGTCGCTACACTTCTGGTACACGTAGAGGACCAAAACGTGCGTGTACCGGTCGCCTCTGCTGCCTTGGAGACCGGCTTGCTCATCACGAACTTTGGCGGCGGGGGAGCGTGTGACTCGAGCACGCTCTCTCGTGTCTTTATACCTCCCTCGGTGGCGCTCAGGTTCCCGTCAGCATGCCCCGATGCCTTCGCTGCCGCTACGAGCGCCGCGTACACCTCATCGCTTTCGGCGCTAGAGTGCCCGTTCAAAATTGCAATGTCGAGCGGTGTCATTCGCTTCTCATCCGCCACGTACGGCACGTGCAGGTCGTCCGCCACCTGCCGAATGAGTGCGGCCGATCCGGCATCGGCGGCGTAGTGAAGCGCATTGCGACCGTGGTTGTCCGCAAGCGTCCTCCAGACGACACCGCACGCGGCACCGAAGTCCTTCATGGAGACACTATCGCCCATCTTCGCCAGCCGAAGGGCCTCAAAGTCGCCTAGCTCGCGTGTACAAGGGGTGCTCTTGTCCGTCGCGACAACTTTCACACCCTCATCGGCGTGGCTCGTGGCACTCACCTGCGCAACCGAGGCGGCGTTCAGCTCGTGTGATGACACCGGATGCACGCCCTGCAGCCGCTGCTGTTGGGCGATGAGGCGCAGAAACTCGTCTTCGAACTGCTGGCCGGCGCTATCCAGCTCTGCTTCTTCTTCGTCATCGTCATCGTCTTCGTAGGCATACCCCATCTGCGGAGGGGGCGGGGCTGCACCACCACGCGGGTTCGGCGCCGGTGGCCCTTGCTGGTCCGTCTGCTGTGCACCGGCGTCGAGGATGTAGGCGCCGTTTGTAGCACCGACAGGCAGCCTAGCAGCCCTCTCATGCCCACTTGCAGACGCAGCAGCTTGGGCCGCGCGCAGCCGAGCGAGGCGCTGCTCCAGCGCTGCTCGCTGCTCATCGCTCATCGGTGCCCCGCTCATGATTGATGATGGTTCGCGTCGGCCTCTGGCACCCTCGGATTATGGTTCTTTGCACGAACAAGCGATGCGACGCGTTCGTGTGCGTTGATGTGAAAGAGAAAAAAGAGGATGGGCTCGTAACGTGCAAGCCTCGCCTTGCCCCCTGGTGTGGCTGCCTGAGAGACACACAGGCAGCCACGGACAAGATTCCGAACAGCACGCTTGCACGCGCGACACCGACAACGAACAGCACTAAGAACGACAATCGACTCCTCCGTGGACGCAGTTGAGGCGGGCGAGGGACGGTGAGCACGAAGGGATCGTACTGTAGCACTGAAAGACTTTCAAGGATGTCTGACCGACGTCCTAGCTTTGTGTGCGCTAGTCGCAAGAGCGTAGATATATGCGTGTATGAGCGTAACGGCCCTCTCTCTCTCTATCTGGACCAAAGGAGGAGGCAGAAAAAGAGTGTGGTCGTCGTGGATGAACTCACTTGTGCGTGTGCGTTCAAGATCGGGGAGAAACAACAACAACAGACCAGCGGCACCGCGGTGCGAGGGGTGGGGGAGAGGCCACAAAGGGCGACAGACGCACAAGTGATACAGGGAGAGGAAAGGTGAGCAGGCAGACGGGGAGCGGGAAGTGACGAAGGAAAGCTGACGAGGGGCGCCACCCCCCCATCCCTGCATCGCCGTCCCTCCGCCAGCCATGAGGCGTGTGCCTGTCCGTTTTCTCTTTGCTCCCACGCGAATTGGCAGGTAGGCGCACATTAGCCATGTAGGTGGAAGGGTGGGCGCTGGTCGACACGATGCGTGGCATCGCCCCTTCTCTTTGTCAAATCTGCTCATTTCTTTTCCGTCGCATGTGCCGACCTGCGCTCTGCGGGTAGCTACACGCGTATGTGTGCAATTCGTCCACGCTCGACACAGGCGAAGCCATCAAAAAAAAAGAGAGAGAGCAAGAGCGAGGGAAACACGTCGCGGCTCAAAGGATGAGAGGTGGCGGGCGACGTGAGTGAGGGGAGGGGAGGGGGGGGGGACGTTCGGACCATTCCACACATCGTGGCCACGCCCGCCCGCCCCCTCCCCCTCCCTGAGTCCTCGTTCTGCCTCTTACAGGACTTCTTCTCCGCCCAGGGCAAGCGCCACACCGCGGGCTTCTATCTCCGCTTTCTGCCTAGCAGGTATCTCCCTCTCAAGTACATTTCGCAAGTCCCGCCTCACTCAACGGCGCCTGACTCGAGTCCGCCGTCGTATCGCTGACGTTGGACGCTGGAACCACTGCTTCAGTGTAGGGGACGTACTCGGGTGATGGATTCGGCTCCACAAAGGCCAGAATTACGTTCAGTCCAATAAGCAGCAGAGCCGCGCCGATGGAATAGTTGTAGACCAGACGCCAGTCCGTAAACTTGTCCTGCTCAATGAGCTCCCTCTCCTTTGCCTGCTGCTCGCGAACCTTGGCTATGTGACTTCCCAGTTTCACCCCACCGCGGAACTGCCGCTGCACCTCCACCTTCTCTGGGTTGCGCCACCGGTGCACGTCGGTGGAGTGCCCGATGTGAACTTGGCGGCAGCACGTGAGCCCGCTAGTGGCGGTGGAACAAATCCCCGCAAGACGAAGGAGCCGCTGCGAAGATAAGCTCGCACGATAGGATGGTCTTGCTGCTGATGCAAGTGGCATCGCCAAAGCCGCCGCAGTCGGTCTAGTCATCACCACAGAGATTGATGGAGATCCGGTCGCCCTCACCAGAGGTTGAGGCGCGCTCTCTCGTTCTCTACTCTTTTTTGCTGTGTGGAGCCCTGACGTGTGTGCACGCGCACGCAGCTTCGTGTTCGCCACAAACCCATCGCCTGAGGGGGACACGTACGTCGACACACATGGTACCATAGAAAGTTTCGAAAGGAAGCGATACGACGTGCAGACGGGGAAGGAAAAGAACAGGAGACGCGGCGGAACCTGCGAGACTGCCGACATCCGCATCACTGAGGAGCTACACACCACAGACTTGAACCCGGAAAGGAGGGCTATGCGTGCTGCTGCGAAGGGATGCTCGCTCCCCTTCGTCGTAGACTTCGCCTTCGCGGCGATGCCGTTATACACGAGTTAGCAGAGAGAGCGAGGCACCCATGCATTGAGCGCGGTGCTCAATGAGGGAGCTTGACAAGAGGAGAGAGCGAGTTGACAAGATATAACGCGGGGGAGAGACGGAAAGCAAAGCAATCGCAGCACCCGCACCCGAGCGCCCATCCTCACAAACGGAAGACTCCCACGCCGACCACGTCCCGACAGCAACCTCCACACAGCGCGAAACGAGATGACGATACACAGAGAGAGAGGGGGAGAGATGAGGTGAGAGCGGGGTGGTGCAGGAAGAGGCAACGATGACATACCACACGTCCGTCGGTGATCGAGGGACGGAAGAGGGAGAAGGCGTGAATGCCCGTATGCAGAGCGCCACACACCAAAAACGAGCGCCCTCACGTCACCGCTAACGCATCGAGCGAATTGCACTGCACGCGCATGTCTTTTGTTGTCATTTTCTTTCCTTCCACGGCGTCGATCCTGGAGCCGACAGCTCTCCCTTTCTCATTTTCGCCTATGGCATGGCAATATTATCGCGGACCTCGCGGTCCGATACAACACCGACGATACAGCAAACAAGTACCGTGTGGGTGCACCTGTGCGCATGCACAGAAAGGGAGCTGAAGAAAACACCAGAAGAAAGACTCGCGTTTCTTTTCCATCCGTGTGAGCCCACTCTGCGCTGTACAGCATGAGTCCAACGCCCCTCCTCACCCCCGTCATGAGAGCAGTGCGAAGCGGCCGTT
>KE537438.1:123697-146853 GCA_000441995.1 Leishmania turanica
CGATACAATCTCTGACCCCTTCAATGTATCGCACCCATCAGACGCACTTGCATGCGGGGGTGTAGAGTACGCGCGTCACGGCAGACACACACAAGGCTCAGAAGACAACAGCATGCGTCGTGTGTGCGCTCATCCTCCTCCTCCCTACAGGGGCCCCGCACACTCACGCGAGCGTGCACGCACGCCTCGGAGAATGGAGTAACCGCAGCAGCAGCAACAGCAGCAACCCCGAGGAGGGAGGGGGTTAATGAAGCACGACAAGAAGTACAGGGAAGCAACGGTAAGATGTGCCCCGAAAGAAGGAAAGAGAGAAACCATTATGCGAGGCCGTTTCTACTGCGGTCCATTTCACACGAAGAGCACATCGAAAACGAACGAGAAATGCGCGTCGTTCGTAACACACGCTCACTCAGCGCACATCAATGTACAGCGTTTCCCTCACGAGAGCTTCCGGTTTCTGGAGGTACAGAGGGGGGGGGGAAGCGGAGCAGTTTGATAGAAACGCAGCAGTGCTTACGGAGGCGAGACGCTGTGAGCCTCTGCTTCCACGCCGCACTGCAAGGCTGCAAGATTCTTTTCGTATTTGCAACCCGGTTGAAGGTCCTGCCGCCGCACCCCGCTGACTGCGGAGAGCCCCCATCCCACACGCGATCGGCTACATCGCCCCACTGCATCTCTCAGGTTTGAGCGCATCACTGGCACGCCCCATTGGTCTTTGTTTAGCTTGAAAACAAGGGTCTTCTTTCCGTAGCTTCTCGAGGTGTCCTTCATCCTTCTGCATCAAGGCGGCAGCCAACTCTTCATCCTTACTTCATGTGTTTTGAAACATCCACGAAAAACAGAAGAAGTTAGCTGTAGTAGTAGTATTAGTAGTAACAAGCAAGAATAAAGCAAGGGGCGGTGTTACTGAGAGGCGGAGTGGTGCGCGAAGATATCGTGTACGTTAGCGACCAGTGCTTAGCCAAGACGAAGAAAACAAAGCGAGAGAGAGAGAGAGATCCACTACCATGGCGTGTTGCATAAATCTTCTGCCCCCCTTTTTCCTCTGCACCTCGAATGCGGTAGGCAGAGAGAGAGAGAGACCGAGAAGGCAAACAACACGGGCGAAAGAGGCGGCGACGATAGTTGCAAAGCGGAAACACAGCTAAAAAATAAACAATGCAACGCGCGCACGCACAGACAAGAGAAAAACAACAAAAAAAAACATCGAGAGACGAGAAGCGGTCAGTCAATCCACGGCAAGAGAGAGAGAGAGTAGACACACATACATACACGTATATATATGTGTGTATATGGATGTACCTCAGAATACTGCCCAACAAGAACGCGAATTCCACCAGCGGCATGTTGTGTTTCTATTCGTCCGCGCGAAAGCAAAAACACACACACACACACAAAGAAGCAAACCTCTTTTTCGCTGTGTTTTGTTTTTTGCTTTGTTCCCTTTTGTGTGTGTGCGTGCGTGTGTGTTTTCGTTGCTGTCGCTCCATGGGGGGGTCCTCACCTCCCGCTTATCTGGTGTTTTCACACCCGTGCGTGGGTGACGTACAAAAAAAAAGTTCATTTATTGACGCCACATTCTTTTGTGTTTTCTGACCCGCTTAGCTTTTGTTTTTTTTTCTGCCCCGCTGTCGCTTGCTCTCTCGCGCACGCGATACGCAAGCATTCGGATGGGGGAGGGGCGATCATACGCTCTCTTGCCACCTCCCTTTCTGTACTGCCTTCCTATTTTGCTTCCTTGTTTGTTTTTTGGGGGGTGTGTCGCGTTTTCTTTGCCAAGGCAGCATAGCGCACCGTGACGCGGCGCACGCTGCATTTCACATTTTTCCTCTTACGGCGGGAGGGGGAGAGAGGAATCGCCTTTGCAGGTCTCTCGCTGTGGAAGCTCTTGCGAGGGAGCCCAAAAAGAAAGACTGCATGAAAGAGATGGGAGGGGAGGAGACACCGGGAGGCCAAGAGCGGAACTCAAAAACGACGATCCTCGCGCTTCAACCGGAGCAGATGAGAAGGGAGGCGCCGACCTTCGTCGGCACGGTTGCACGCCCCTCACGGTTTTCTTTTTCTGTCCCACTACACCCTCCATGACTGCTGAGTGTGCAGACGTGCGCGTGCCCCCCCCCCCACCGCCGACCGATGCGCCTGCTAGGTGCTCACCCCGTCCACCGGTGGTCAGTCGCTCTTGTTCTTCGCCTCCAGCGCCAGCGCCGTCTCGGCCTGTTTCGCCCGCTCCTGGCGCACGAAGCGGCGGAAGCGGAGGTGCACCAAGATGGCCGCGATCGTGGACATGGCGTTCACTGCCATGAGGATAAGCATCTGATTCCGCACACAAGATGGCTGGTTGCAGTTGGGGGCTGTGCCAAGGCGACTGGCCTCCTTGTCGAACATGCCGCCGAACATAAAGCGGTTTAGGGCGATGGTGCTGACAAAGCCGGAGGAGAACATGAAGTTGTAGTGCTTGCCAATGTCGTTCGCGTAGACGATGCGCACGCTCAGAGCACCAAGGCCCCAGCCCATACCGTTGCCTATGGAGCCAAGCAGGAAGGGCAGGACAAGACCCTCCGCTGGGATCACCGCGAAGAGGAGGTAGGAGGCGAACAGCAGCACCGCACCAGCTGGAAGGAAAGTGGTCGTCAAGATCTCGTTTGTGGAGGTCGCCTTGCGACGAATGAGCCACATGTCCAGAGTGCCGCTGACGATACCGCCAATGGCGCTGCCGACGCCGATGAGGGCGACATAGAGAGAGAGGCGGGACTGATCATACACGCCGAAGTTCTTACTGCGGTATATCTGCGCTGCGTTCATCTGCATCACGGTGCCGGTGCCCCACATGCCGAAGAAACTGACCCAGAGGAGCCACAGATCGATCGTGAGGAGGTTGCGCCAGAACGATTGGCTGTATTGCGGGTCGCCGGCAACGTTCGTCTGCGGCGCAGGAGCGGCTCCCTCTTCCTCCTCCACAGTATCCGACTTCCGCGGGCTTGCGGTCTCGTCCTCCTTGTAGGTTTGCATCCCACTGGCAATCTCATCACCCTCTGTCACCGCCATCGCATCAACGTCAGCCGCATTCGCGCTGCCTGCGCCGCCAGCACGCTGCCTGTCAGTGGGGCTCTGCACGGTCGTCGGCTCCCTGCTGACGCTGCTCCGCTGCTGCGCGGCGTCGCCGGCATCAGCCGCGGCCTCCATGTCATCGACGTCCGCAAACTCGGTCTCGCGGACAGCCTCCGCCTCCTCCGGCACGTCGTCCGAGTAACCAAGGCTGGGGTAGTGGGGGTGACGCTTCTTGATGACGGGGTAGCGCCCGAGGAACTGGATAGGTAGCGCCATGAGGGAGAAGAGCGCTAGCAGAAACGCCGCTATCACAGAGATGGCGAGGTAGCCGCTCTTCTTGGTGGGCACGTAACCTGTCACGATCGAGCTGATGGCGAGAAAGATGAGGTTGGCACCGATCACGAAGCAACCAATGTACAGACGCCGGGAGGAGGCGTGCTGCTTGCCGTAGACAGCCAACGTGGCCTTCCTCTCAGCGGCCTGCTCCTCGGTGAGGCGGTTCCGCCGAAACTGGCACGGCGTGTACGGCGCGAGGTCAATAAAGTAGCAGCCCAGCAAGGCGCAGAAAAACATCTGCGCGCCGACAAAGTAGGCGTAGCCCGAGTAGTTGTTTGCATCCTTCGCGTCCAGGTTAAGGAACCAGCCGTTGAAGTACGCCATGAGCACCGATGTGCCAAGGCCGGAGAAGGTCTTCTGGATAATCACCATGTACCCGCGCTCCAGCGGAAAGTTGACCATGAGCGGCATCAACGTTGCCACGTCCATGGCTGGGCATCCGAAGTACAAGATGGCATTGAAGATGCAAAACTGGACGAGGGCCACTTCTTTGCTGTTGCTCGTGATGACATCGTCGAAAGCGAGCCCAAAGAGAAGGAAGCCGAGAAAGCCCAGAAAGCCGGCAATCGGAAACACCACCTTCGGCCCGGCAAAGTCGAACAAAATGCCGGCAAAGAAGACAAGATAGCCGCAGCAGTTGCCCACGGTGCTGATCGTTGTGATGTCCGCCTGATTGAAGCTGTACTTGTTCCGCAGGTGCTCCGTGAAGATGCTGAAACCATACGTGGAGCTAATGGCAAGACCCACATACACGCCGGCCATCAGCATCCGTGACCGGTAGAGCTCATCTACAACGAGCTTCATGATGCACTGCGTACTTTTTTGTGTGGCGTTTTCGTTTTATTTTCGTCTGTGTGTGTGTGTTTAAGAGAGCTGGTGCCGTGGTTAAGCGGCTCCTTTCCTTCCCGAAGAAGAAACAACAGGAAATGCGAAGAGATCAGGGGAGGGGGAGGGGGAGGGGGAGGGACGTAGCCCGCTACGGAACAGTGAGAAAGCAAAAACACACACACACACACACACACAAAGAAAACGTCGGGATGGCGCCGAAATGGAGAGTGGTGTGGTGAATTCAGGAGGGGAGGGGGAGGGGGGCTACAGCGACGTGTGAGTGATGGGGCGGGATGCGATGGTGTCGTCGGAGAGGGGCAAAGGGGGATGGGGAAGAGGGCGAAAGGGGGCAGGGGTTTGACATGCGATTGCTTCACCCGGCACACACCTATCGTACTCGAGAGGGTGTGGGATGCGCGCGACACGGCTGATTCAGGGCAGGCGCACCTCCTCAAGAATTTTGCAGGCAGCTAAGAGATAAGAGAGAGAGAGAGGGAAGAGAGGGCGGGAAAAGGAGTCGGGGGACAACGGGCGTTACGGTCGCGCGTACGTTGAGCATAAACGGAGGTGCAGAGAGGGACCAGCTGTCAAAGAGCGGCGGGATTCCCGTGCGTGTCCAAAGAGACGATAAGTGCAAGCAGACGCATGTATTTGCGTGGGTGTGGATACTGGTGCGTGTCCAAAGAGGCAACCGGAGAGGAGAAGGAAGCGCAGGAGGAGATGTGGAGAGGTAGTGGCGTCGCGCGCAAAGGCGAGAACAGACATCATTCTAGCCTGGTCGCATAACACCCGCCGGATGTGTCGTACTGCACGGTGTAGCCATTGGGGTAGTCATGAGACTACCCCATTCGGCGACAAGCTTGGCGGGGAGAAATCGAGTCAGGGAGTGATGGGGCCAGAGACACGCTCCATAGCCGCCCATCGTCATCTGACGGGCCACCGTGCACAGAGGAGAGCGTCACGCACACACATGTGCGGTTGCTCCAGCTGTGTGTGTGTGTGTGTGTGTGTGTCTTCCCTGTCGGTCCCTCACGGTATCGCGCTGGGTCTTCGCGCGGCTGAGAGGCTCAACTGCCGGCGATGAAAGAGAAAAGGGCAGGGTGCTGCCGGCTGCGGTGCGCAAGAGGCGAATCCATAACGTGGCGGCCAAGAAAAAAACGGGACGGGAGGAGGCCATCACGCACGAGTTTCACGCAGACTACATTTCTGTTGCTCTTACCCGCTGTCGTTTCCTTGCGGCCTGCCCCCTCCCTCACCCTCTCCCTCGACTCCTAGCTTCCACAAACGACGAGCTGACTCTGCTTGGGTTGACGGACAGAGAGCCACCGCGTGCGTATACGTGGACGCCAACGCACAAGGATAGGAGAGACAGAGAGCCAGGCAGAAGGTGGGCACGCTAAAATACGCGAGGCATCCCTCTGTGCACACGCGCCCTCGATACCGCCTCCGTGTGCGCGCACTTTCCAGCCGTCGCTTCTCGCGAAGTTCCTATGGGGCAAGGCGTCACCATGATAACGAAAGGACGACGGCCCCTCAAACATCCTCGCTTTGCAGCCCCAAACATTCCACGTAGCGAGCCTCGCACAGGCCCAGCACATGCCACAAGCAGCTGCGGAAGTATCTCCAAAGGCTATGACACTGAAGGCCCCATCGAAGAGGTGAAGGGAAGCAGCAGAGAAAGCGAGCAGGCGATTGAGAGGGCAAGATGCGAAGGGAGGCGGCAGTGCTGCGCGAAAGGCGGGTGGAGAGGGAAGGAAGGCGAAGCAGCAGCGCGGGTGCGAGCATGTCCTCCTCCACCTTCCCTCTCACCACCCATCGCTTTACACACATGCCGTCTCCCGGGTCTCTCGCGGGTCTCTCCGCCACCTTCTCCGCCGCACTCCAGTTCTTTGTCCTTTGTGAAGTTAGAGCGTCGGGAAGGAGGTCTAGCGGGAGAGCGTGCACGGCATACGCCAGCCCGCCCACTCCGCGCACCCCCTAGATGCGCCCCGAGTCGCGGCAACAACACCACACCTACAGGTAGGCATGTGGGTCTCTCCCCGCTGTCACCCTCTACCTCGCCCTGTTTCGCTCTTGTTCGTCAAAAGGCCCCACGGGCGGCAGCACCATTCAAGTTGCGATAACTCTCGCGCGCTCACATCCTCTCTCGCCACACATACACATACGCATACCCCATGTGAGCTAAAATGGACTCACCGACGGACCCGATACAATCTCTGACCCCTTCAATGTATCGCACCCATCAGACGCNCAGGGTGGGGGTACGGGACGCTGGGATACCACGCGCTGAGGGGTGTGTCCCGCCCCCGTCACCCCCCGTCACCAGCGTAAGAATAGAACAAACCTCGCAAAAGAAAAAATGCGCCCGTGGGAAGCGATAAAAAGCTCGTAGGAGACAGGACGTCACGCACGCAGACACGCGAATGTAGGTACAAGTAACACACGCGCAAACGCCTACGCGCATAGCTTGCCCGCTCCCGCTGCTGTGAGCCTCCCCCACACGGCACGCATGCCCCCTCTTTCGCTTTCCCGTCACCAAAAGACTTGCGCTTGTGCCTAGTGCACATGGACGCGCAAGAGAGCTTCGTGAAAGTGTCAGTGGGTGGGTGGCTGGCTGTGAGAGTGTCTGTGGGGTTCTCGGGGGTGGGGTAAATGTACAAACCTTGAGGAGCGCGTATATATATATATGTATAACATACAACACCCCGCTGGGGTTGCTGCGATCCCTTTCGAATTAGCCGCTCGACTTCGTGACCTCTTTCGGACTCCCCCCTCCTCGTTTCCGATGGCCCTTGTCCGTTACCACCCGCCGCTCTTCTTCCCCTTTCTCGCACCACAGTGGCCGCGTGCAACCCCCCGCCACCCTGCTTATACACAATACATCACACACACACACACACATGCCGATAGATGCGAGGCATGACAGGGTGAGGAAGGAGGGAAGAGGGGAGGGATAGAAAATAGAAAACAAAAAACAACGCTCGCAGTGAAGCTTAGCGAGCGATATGTCTCTTTACACCCGCCCAGGCGACGCTGCGGATGCACCAGGAGCACCTTATCCGTTTCCTTATATAGATGTTCATATATATACATATGAGTGCGTGCTTTTATGTGCATGCGCCTATCGCTTTTGTTTTTGTCAAGCAGTGGCGTGCCCTTTCAATATGTGCGTCCTCCCTCCGCTCTTCCGCCTTGGGGCGTGACAGTTGCAACGAGACAAACAAAAGAGGGAGTGAAGGACGAGGAAAAGCGGGGGCAGGGGTCATGGGTGGGCGTGTAGGGGGAGGGGGAGCCGGTGAGACGCAGACAAGGCCGTACAAATCGGCGCGTCTCTCGTCCCTGGCACTTCTCTCAGGCACGTGCGTATCAGAAGTCGCTGGTACCTTTGATTTTGCGTTCCGCAACGCGAGAGCCAAATTGGATGGCCCGCTTCTGCAAATGGGTGACGTCGCTCAGGCCCAGCACGCTCGCCACGCGGCGCAAAACGCGCTTGTCGCCTTCGCCGAGGTTCAGGCGAAAGCTAACAACGGGCTCGAGGGCGAGCTGCAAAAGTTCGTCGCTCGTCAGCGGTGGCGCTGCCTCACGTGGGTTCGATGCCGTGCCCAGATGCAGCGAGGAGGAGGAGGTCGGCGACGTTGGCAACGCCGGGTCCGCACCTGCGGCGCCGCTCTTCACCGTGTGCCGAGACAGCAACTCCTGTGTGGACAGGATGTTGTTGCGACGTTTCAGAACGATCCACTCCAGGGTGCGCACGACTCCCTCATCAAGATATGGGAAACGCGGCTCTCGCCCACTGTCCATCGTGATGCGATCGTCACGACCCAAGTTGCGCTGCCACAGTCTGGCGAAGTCTTGCTCGAGCTCTCGTCGGGCTCCTTGCATGCCCTCTCGCTGAAAGAAGCGCCGGTAGCGCGTGTACCCACCCAGCGTCTCGTCGGCGCCCATGCCAAGCAACACCACCTTTGCCTGCGACACATACGACTCTTGATACGTTCCCGGGCACGGCAGTGGCGGCTGCATCGATCCGTCGGGAGCGCGCACCGGCTCCTTCGCTTTCATATACTCCGTCATGAACCACGGACTCGGCGGCACGGCCGTGGCCCGCTGCATGTCGCAAGGTCGGCAGAGCCGCACCGCCTTGGATGGGGCGTCCGGCGCGAACTTGACGTACCCGGCCTTGGCTGCGTCGTTCAAGAAGCTGCCGAGCTTCTTGTACCCGTAGCGCTTGATGTGCGGGTGGAGAAAGAGACTGTACTCCTTGCCAAGCGTAGACAGCAGCACGGGCGTGTGCGGACCAGAGCCACTGCGTCCCTCCTTGACAAGAACGTCCACCAGAATTTGGTACTTCTGCGCGTTCGCCACGGAGTCGGGATCGACAGACCCGGACGACGAGGAAGTCGACAGGGTGGCCGCCGTCGCGTGCGCGGCGTTGCCAGCGAGCAACGCGGAAGAGCTGCCGGGGAGCCGCGCGTCCGGTGTCGCACTGTCGGGTGGAAAGCTGGCGACGGGAGTCGCACCTGTGTAGGCGCGGAAGTGTTTGGAGAACTCGTCCAGCGTGACGGTGGGGCTGCCCACGCCGATGCGCACAGGGGCGGAGGCGGACGTCGGGCTACCACGTGCCGTGGTCGTCGCCGGTGTGCCACCGCCCGCCACGTCGCTCGGGCTCAAACTCTGCATGCGCCCCGAGGCACGCGCGGCGTACCAGAGCGCCGTGCCAATGTCGAGATCCATGACGGTGTGCCGCGGCACGAGCAAGTCCTTTATATGGGCGCTGTCCACGGTTGATTTCGACGGGATATCCACCAATATCAGGCGCCATTTCCGCTCCGGCGTGGCAGCTGCTGCCCCTGCGCCACCTCCCCCGGCGTCGTCGCCCGACGTGTGAAGGAGCGGGAGCCGCAGAAGCTCCTCCATGGAGCGGAAGGCGGCAACGCGGTCGGGCGCCTGCTCTGGCGTCTCGCCGAACGCCACGTTGACCAATTCAATAGGGGTCTCCACGGGCAGCAGGTAGTGCGCTAGGGCGGCGATGACGGTACAGTCGATGCCTCCGGAAAAAAGAATACACAGGGGCCGCCGACGTGCGGTCGTCAGCTCCTGCGCATCGCGGCCGTCCACTGCGCCGGCGTTCGACACGGTGATGCGGCGATGCATCGAGACGGCAAGGGCTAACATGTAATGTGCAGCAGCCCAGTCCACCCAGCTCTGGTCCACTGCCTCCTCGGGCTGGATGCTCTTCATCAGGTGGCGCGCCCACTGCAGAAGCGGCTCCGGCAGCACCGCAATCTCCTCGTGCGCAAGAATGAGCTCGAAAGACGGCGGCTCGTGCGGCACCATCGGCAATCCGACTGTGCGCAGCAGCGGATGCACAAGGTGGTTTGACCGCTGCCACGGACAGTGCAAGAGCATCACGTGAGCGGCACGGAGAGTGGTTTGATACTCGTCACCGGCGCCGTTCATCTCTGTCGCGGCGGAGAAGCAGACGGGATGAAGATTAAGCGACTGGTGCGCTGCACTGCCTTCAGAGCCGGCAAGATCAGCAGACCACGCCTCCACCTCCTGTGCCGCCGCCGCCGCAGTATCGCGGTAGACGAGAGGGGCCTGCAGAGGTACTGCGAAGAGTCCTGTGACGCCGACCTCTTGCCAACAGACCTCTCGGTATCCGGCACCGGCAACATCACCAGCTTCGTCGTCGTGCTCGTCCCCTGCACTCAGTGACGACAGCTGCTCCGGACGCAGAACGGGAGAAGATGGAAGAGGGGGAGTGGTTTCTAGCGACGTAGTTGTCGACGCCGCTTTCTCATGGCGAGGTCGCTTCGACTTGACTGCACCATCAACATTCACCTTTGCGGCATCGCCCGGCTGCGGCAGGAGGCTGGTGGTGCTACTCGTGATGTGCGAGGAAGAGGAAAGGGCTGAGGTGGGGTCCGTGGAGCTAGCCGGCGGGCAGTGCTGCACACCGACGGAGCTGACAATGAGCTGCACATCCAACTCTACGGGAAATTCATGCGTCGCCGCTGGGCCGACGCCAGTTGCGGTGCACTTGTGTCCCGCGTTCAACGGCGGCACCGTCACGCGAACGTGTGTGAGGAGCGAGTGGCGACCGAGTGGATCTCGCCCAAAGATGACGAGGCGCAGCCGCGTCGCAATGAAGATAAAGCTGTACGGCCCCTCCACTTGCTGCTCAAACAAATAGGTGCACTTGCGCAGGAAGATGCGCTGACGCTGAGCCAGCGGGGGCAGCTTGGGCCCTGACGGGGTCTCTTGTGTCATGTTCACGCACTCCAACTCCATTTGGGAGAGGCGGCTCGCCAACAGCACCGTGTCGGAGCCCCACGGAGGCGGACAGAGAGCGCCGCCAAAGATCTCTCCGTTCCACAAGAGGGAGGAGCGGTAGTCCCACGAATTGACAGGGCCGTCTTCCTCGGTGTCCGTCTCCACGTTCACGTCGTAGGGCTGCGCGACGGTGGAGTGACCGCGCAGGCCAAGAACAGACGCGACTCCTGCAACCTCCGTACGAACGTTTACGGCGGCGCTTGCGGGCACGGGCGCGTGCGGAGCAGCGGCGCTAGCTGTCGCGTCCCCGCCGTTCGTCAGTAACGCGGATGACATGGGCGACACAGGATGCATCAGCGAGACGCCACGGTCAGTGGGCACCTGACAGACCGTGGAGAAGGATCGCCGGGTGATGCCGTACGTGTTAGGACCACGGCGGCGCAGATTGTGAACCATTTCGGCGAAGAGGTCATTGACAGTTTCGCTGCTGTTGCTGCTGAGGAAGCTCTTCACATCCAACCCTGCCCGCGTGCACAGACATGGGGTGAGGCTGTGCGTCTGTCCCGCCCAGCACGAAAAGGAGGTGGCGCTGCTGACACCGTTGGAGTGGTGGCTGTGGTGCTGCTCCTGCACCACTTCGCCCTGTGGCGGAAACAAGGGATTCGAGTGCGAAGCCGCCGTGCTAGACTTTGCTGACTGCTGCTGCGATTCGTTTTGCGGTGAAGCTAGCACCGGCGTCGTGGTGGCCGCGGCGTTCACGAGCTTCTGCCGCACAAGAAGGCAGATGCCGCACATCTGGTTTCGACCTTGACGGAGGTGGGCGAAGGCGTGAATGGTGTTCACTTGGAGAATATGGTGTGAACAGAGTGAAAAAAGAAAACACGCGCGAGGACCACAGCGCCACGAGAACCCGCGAAGACTTCCGCAACACGAGCTCGAAGCAAACAAACAAACAAACAAACAAACAAACAAAAGGGGTGCAAAAAACACCAAAGAATAACGATGAGCGAAAAGAAAAGGTTACGAAGGAGCGAGAGGAAACCTCGAAGGACACGCAGGTCCTTGTCAGCGTCCACTGATCGCTTGCGCTGCGAGATGCGCGTGCGCAGAGGTCGAGAGAGAGGGAGAGAGAGGGGGGGGGGGNGAGGTCGAGAGAGAGGGAGAGAGAGGGGGGGGGGGGGGGGGGGGGGGGGGGGGGGGGGGGGGGGGGGGGGGGGGGGGGGGCGGAGGGGGCAATGAAAAGGGCGCGCATAAACCGGAGAGGAGAGCCTGACGGATCGCATGAGCAAAAGGGAAGAAAGCCCCCCAAAAACAGTGGGGGGAGGGAGGGAGGGGGTAGTCAACATTCACGGAGCCGCTACTCCGAAGCCTCTTGGTCTTCACGCCTTTTCTTCTCCGCTCCCCCCCTGTTTCCACCGATTGCCAAAACTCCTGGCACATAAAATGGCGCCCCGCAGGTCGCGGACGCTTCCATCTATCCCCATGCAACACGCGAAGGCACTGATCGGCCTCGCATAAATGGTGCTTCGTTGTCTTCGCTGTTTTTAGCTGCTTGCACAGTACATATATGCCATTTATCCCCCTTCAACCACGCCGACGAGTGCTACCTCGTGTCCACAGTGCGCTTGCTTGCCCACACTGATGAGCACAAACACACACACACGTATACCTTTGCGCATGCTTTCTGGTCATCTGTAAAGTCTCTACCACGCTACATGAGCATCCTTGTCCAAGCCGCAGACACTGCATAGACGACTAAAAAACTGGAGTCTCACTTGCTTTCCTGCTCACACGATCTCGAACCCTCGCATTACCTCCTCCACCATTTTGCCGGCCGCTGCAGTTTTGCCGACTGACGCAACGACTGCGCCACAAGAGCAGCAGATGCGCTGAAACCGGCTTGCAGACCACGAAAGGGAAAGGCAGCACTAAAGACCACGCCCTCGAAAAGTGAGCTGTAATAAAACGCCGCCCACGATATATGTATGGGTGCGCTTCTTCTCTTCTCGTTCCGACTGACGGGCGGCCCGCTTTTACGGAATGCTAGGTGGGCTCTTCTCTCCTCTCATTCCTTTTGCCAAGTGGCGTGCCGCGGTCCGCGGGGTTGTGAAAGCACAGACTTCCCCCCCCCCCCCCCCTGCAGCTTGCGCTCCGTCGCTCGGTCCCTCTGCAATGCCCCCCCCCCCAACCACACACACACACACGCACACACACACAAACAAAAATAACGCAGCGCGTCTTCGCTGACGGATAAGGGATCCAAAGAAGAANCCCCCCCCCCCAACCACACACACACACACGCACACACACACAAACAAAAATAACGCAGCGCGTCTTCGCTGACGGATAAGGGATCCAAAGAAGAACAGAAAATGAAAGACAAGCGACAGACAGATACACAGCGGCCGAGGGAGCGAGGGGGCAACACGTGAAGCAAACAGAAAGAAAAAGGATATATTGCGGCTTCTTCGGATGGGGGTGGCTGTGAGGTACAAGCGTTTGCTACGCACGCGGAGAACGAGCGCGGCAAGCCCCAAGCAGAGGGCAATGAGGGCGACGCAAGAGGACAGCACTCCCACATACTCAGAGAACCCCCCCCCACCGCCACCATCGAGAGAAGCCAGACACGCATAAGGAGACACACAGAAACAAAAGGGAGAGAGTCATGCTCTGCTTCAAAAAAAAAATGACAACGAAAAAAAAATAATAGATACGGATTCGAGGGAAAGGGGAGGACGAAGAAGAAGAAGGGGGGAGGGAGATATAAACTCGAGGGCTGGCGAAAATAGACACACTCGAACACACACACGCAGACACACACAAGGCTCAGAAGACAACAGCATGCGTCGTGTGTGCGCTCATCCTCCTCCTCCCTACAGGGGCCCCGCACACTCACGCGAGCGTNCTTGCATGCGGGGGTGTAGAGTACGCGCGTCACGGCAGACACACGCGCAGAGGCAGTGCTCATACACAGAGACGCGCATACACCTACACATGCACACAAGAGCGGGGGGATGCGATACCAGAATAGAGCCATTCGCCCTCAGCACTCAAGCGAGTGTGTTGCGCAGCCTTGTGCACCGAGAGCACAGCCTGAGGTGCCCTCTACCCAAGAAAACAAGCACGCACAGGTGCACGCGCGTGAAACATCAAAAAAGGGGAGAGTCCAAAGGGTGGGAGGGCACGCATGCATGAGTGTGTGTGTGTGTGTGTGTGTGTAGAGGGGTAGAACGGAGAGAAAGGGGCAAGATGAGTCTTTGCGTGGGCGAAAATGAGGAACGCGGGCGCATCCTCCAAGTACGGACAGAAACCTCGATGGGCCCACACAGCACTCGAAGAGACAACGTTAGCGCTAGCGCGCACACACGCGCGTACACGGGGAACGGCTAGCACTGCACTTGAGAGTGGTACTCGCTGCCCGACCACGCCCGCAGGGCGTCTTGGCGACTGCCGAAAAAGGCAAGCGACGTTCTGCGCACATCCATGAGCACGGATCTGCCGTGACAGATACTCGTGAACGCGTCGAAATGCACATTTTCGTTTTCTCGGGCGTTTCCTGAATCCTGAAGCGTAAACTCCTTGTCTTTTCGAGTGGAGGCGCCGCTTCGCATGGCCCTTTCGTCGGGAGTGCGCCTGGCATCTCGCTGACGCATAACAGTAGGAAAACGGCCAGTAAAAAAAACAAACTACAAACAACATACAAACGTTAGAGAGGCGCTGGCGTGGGGCAAAGAGCGTTCAGAACGAGGCGAATACACGAGAGAGAGGGAGAGGGAGAGAGGGGGAGGGGGAGATGCGGTGTGCAGCAGAAGAGGAGTCTTCGCTGCATGCTCGAGGTTGGCGCACTCCGACGCGGAAGCAAGAAGAGGTCTGCGGTCGGCATTCCCGTCGTCGCCGTACATCTCTGTGTGTGTGTGTGTGTGTGTGTGTGCAGTGCAACATCTTTTTTTCTCTCTCGATATCCCCTGCCTATCCGCTCTGCCTTTGACTACTTCACTGTTCCACCCGCTTCGCGACGCTGTCTTTCTCTGTCCTCGCTGGTTGGCTCAAAAACGAGGACCTCCCTGCACGTTCTCTACTGTCCTTTTAAGTAGTTCTGCGTGCCATGGTGATTCCGCCGTAAGCGCCGAAACAAAAAAGCAAATTTCAGGGCGCCCGCGCAGACGCAGCCGGAGTGAGGGCGCACGAGCGAGCGAGAGCGAGAGAGAGAGATCCACTACCATGGCGTGTTGCATAAATCTTCGTCCCCCCTTTTTCCTCTGCGCCTCGAATGCGGTACGCAGAGAGAGAGAGAGAGCGAGACCGAGAAGGCAAACAACACGGGCACAGACACGCGGACCAAAAAAAAAGAAAGAAAGAAAGTAAGAGAGGAACCCTTCGTGGTGCACACACGCCTAATATAGATCTCTCCCTCTCTCTCTACAGATAGATAGAGAGGGAGAGAGGGACGCACGAGAGAGGGACGCACGAGAGAGGGATTCGGTTCGCTGAATTGTGTTCACGCGCGTGAACGAGCAAAAAAAAAAGAGAGAGAAGAAAGTTCGAAAACAAAACAAAACAAAAGGAAGAAAAGGATAACAAGCGTGTGACAGGGCACCCCGTTTTATGGGGCGGACATGAAGCACACGACCACACACACGACCACACACACACACACAATCGAGCAAGGACAAAGACGAACAACCAAAAAGGGGGCACGGGAGGCTGAGAGGTGTGCATGTGCATGCGGAAGGGGGGGAGAGGGTACAGTCCCTGGCAAAGCATGTTCCTCCATCATACCTAACGACGGTTGCATGAAAGCGAGGCGAAGAAATACGGAGGCGCAGCGCAAGGCAGGAGAGAGAGGTCCACTGGACCGTTCACGTCTCGTTCGCTGCACTTCACACCCCTTCCGTTTCTCGGCAGCGCTCTTTTCTTCAAGAAGAAGCGCCACTGAGACACAGCCACGGCACGCACGCACACATACGCCCTCTCCCCTCATCTTCCCGACACACATACAAAAACACGTGAGAAACACGCATCCAGTCAAAGGCAGCCCGCTCATCCTCTCTCCTACAGTTTCGATAGCGATCCCATTACCGCTGCCCTCATCCGAGTTCTCCTTGAACGAGAAAACAACAACGTCCACCAAGCTCACCACAGGTGTTGAAGACGAGCACGTCACTACACGAGAGACGTGACGAAACGATGACAGAAAGGTAAGGGGGAGAGGCACAGACAAGGAAAGGGGGAGGAGTGCGAGTGCGCGAGATGCCTCCGGCGTGCGAGAGCAGAGCTCACCTCCCTTCCGTCCGTCCGTCCTTTGTTTTTTTTTCTTGTTTTGCTGGTGTGAATCCAGCAGAGGCCGTGTACTTCGCCACACATGGACAACTTCAGGCGAGAGAGAGAGAGAGATAAAAACCAAATGGAGGGAGGAGGGAACAAGTCGAGGCCTTGGAAAGCAGAGAGAGAGAGAGAGAGTGAGAGAAGCAAAAAAAAAACAAAAGAGAAGTCGATGCCGTGTACAACACTTGGCGAAGCCAAGAAAAAACAAAACAGAAGAACAGAGTGAAACAGAAGAAAGAACAAGAAAAACAACAACAACAACGACAAACGATTTGCAAACACACACACACACACACGCAGGCAGGCAGGCAGGCAGGCAGGCAGGCAGGCAGGCAGGCAGGCAGGCAGGCAGGCGCTCTTTCAGGCAGGCACTCTTTCAGTAAGCAAAGAGAGGGAGAGAAGGGAGTGTAAAGGAGAACACGGAAAGAAAAGAGGGCGAGGGAAAGGTGCAGAGCAGCAGCAGCAGCAGCACGAAAAAACAACAACAACCCACATGCACACGTACACCTGGAGTGAGAGCAGAACTGGCCAGAAAATGGTGCGGCTCAAGTAAGAGGGAAAAAGAATGGGCGCGCTTAGAATCCTTTGAGCCTGGCGGCCAGAATGATCACAAGAAAACAGTCTAAAGAGTTGCATATATTCTTCTTCTCGGCATTGGCACTAGCTTCATATTTTTTCCGTTCATGAGTTCAAGCGTCTGGTAGCGATGGTGTGTGTGTGGGGGGGAGGAGAGACAGAGAAGAAGCAGGCGTTGCCTCATGAGTCGCTCTAGTCAAGCAACAGGCATGCATGTCGCCACCGTGGAATGTTCGTCGTCGCGGCGAATCCGAAAAGAATGTATGCTTCTACGAGATAGGTTGTCCAACGCGCCTTGCACTGGCTGCCACGAGACACAAAGTGTGAGTGGCAGCAAGCGTACACACGCGCAAGCACGCGCCCATTCCCCATCATGACAAGCCAGAAACCAAAAAGAGTCTTCGCTTCTTCTTCGTTTCTGTTTTTTGTTTTCGTCGTGCGTACCACTTGTTTGCCATTTCCAGTTTACCTGACACCTCTTCCTCTCCGTTCTATATGCGTCGCCGTGTGTGCACGACTTTTCGAGCGGGTCGTGAAGAGGCGCACGTGCCTCCCCGCTCTCACGCACACGCGTGACCGAGTCTCACCAGTGTGCAGAGAGAGTGAGCGATCGAGCGAGCGAGCGAAAAAAAAAACATTCAGGGCGTCGATAAGACGGACATATAAAAACACACAAGAGCGGTGAGAGCTAAAACAGGGGGGGGGGAGAACGCAGACATTCAGCCAGTTTTATAACGAGCATACAAAAACTAGAAAGTAGGAGGGTGTGGGTCCACGACACAAGAGAAGAGTCGGAGGATCATGAAGAACCTACGAAACGCCCCCTTACGTATATATACACACACACATATGTTTAAGAAGAGAAATCACAGAGATAGGGAGGGCGCGGACGAAAACAGAAAACATAATCATGAGAAAAGCCAGCAAGGGGACGGGAAGCAAACAAAAACGCACCCCAATCACATCTGTGCCTGCCCGATCCATCGACGGTACTCTTACTCTTCCACTTCTCTCTTCTTGCGTACGTGAGAAGCTGAGGTGCCGGTGTATGGGAATGCCTTGCGAGCGAACATTTTCTATTGAATTTATTTTTTTCATTTTGCGTCGGTGTGTGTGCGTCTGTGTGTGTGTGTGCGTGTGTGTGTATGTGAGTGTGCGTGTGCATTTTTTTCTGCCTTTTTCCTCGTTTATGCTCGATAGAACAACCGATGGTGTCGTTCCGACAACAACATGCGATCCAACACACACACAGACGCACACACAAGGAAACAGAAAACGATGAAAATAACGAAAAAAGTTCGAGCAAAAAAATTCGTGAAAGAGCATGCAAAAACAACAAAAAAAACGAGAGGGAGCGGGGGGGAGGGGAGGGGAGAAAGATCCATCCTTTCGTCATCCCAAACGAAAAACAAAATCCTTGAGGACACTCGACACAAGCGCCAGGAACGCAAGACCTCCTGCGTGCAGCTGCAGGTGAATGGGAGGAGGGGGGGGGGCATCCGCCCCCCCCCGGATGCGCTTCTTCTTCTGTCTTCTGCGGCCGCCGGAGAAATAGGGACGCGAGGAGATGAAGCAAAAACCTGCGGCAGACACAGCCTTCTCCAAAAACCGAAAACAACGATCAAACGGGAGTGCAGCTCAGCACGGTCTTTCCTCTTCCTCTTCACCATGTCCGCCCTCCTACACACAGCATGCAGTCTACGCTTGAGACGGTCTGTCACAGGCCCCATCCGCCTGGTGCGAAGCGGCCGTAGGCCGCACGCGTTGCGGCAATGCGCCGATTCAGTCACCTCAGCACCGACCCCTGCCTCTAACGCGGCCCGCCCACCCTGCCCTGCAGGTCACCTCACAGCCACCCCCACCGCGCTGGCCGCCCCCACGGTGCATCCCCTCCTCGGGGTGGCTCCGGCTCCCTTCACCAGCAAGGGCAGCGAGGGCCGGGCGAGACACGCTCAAGCCACGCTGACACTCTGCAAATCATATGGATGGTACAGACGTGCCCAGCGTCTTTGTGGGTGCTTGCACCTGTCACCACCGCGAGTGGTTCGCCATGCGACAGGGATAGGTGTGTGGGTGTGAGTCGGAGGGGGGAGGGGCGTACTTGGCTTCAGCAAACAGAGTGGCTGCACCGGGTCCTGGAGCCAAGCTTGCGGTGACTCTCGTCATCAGAATAGTGGCTAGCACGGATAAAAAAGTGCTGTCACCTTCACTGCAGTTTCTTGCGCCACAATGTAAAGCGGCTTCCACGTGTATGTGTATGTGTATGTATGTATGTGTGTTTGTGTGTGTGTGTGGGGGGGGGGGGAGGGGACGAAGTGCGGAAGAACAAGGCAGGTGCCGGCGTGCATCCGGCAGGTCTTCGGAGGGTCTCCTCTTTTCGATCGCTTCAAAGGCATGGGGGTCGCTTACTGAAGGTTGTCTGCGCAAATAGGCTCAACGTACTTGCTCCCTTTCTCCGCACATGCCGCGGCCTTCTCAGCGCGGTGCCTGAGAACGAACCGGCGGTAGCGCAGGTGGAGCCACGTGCTACCGACGATCGCCGTTACGTTCACGCACAACAGGATAATCATGCCGCTGGCGACGCACTTCTTGCCGGCGCAGACGGGGTAGATGGGGGCCCTGCCCGCAGCCACGTCGGCATCGCGGTTCGCCTTGGCCTGACGATCATACATCTCGCCGTAGCCAAAGCGATTCAGCGCGATGACTGCAATGAAGGCGCCGACGTACATGAAGTTGTAGTGCTTGCCAATGTCCTTGGCAAACAGCGTGCGCACCGTCAGCGCCGTGCAGGCCCAGCTGAAGCCGTTGCCGAAGGAATCGAAGAAGAAGCCAATAACGATGGCCTTCGACTCTAGTGGGAGGGCCAGCAAGAAGATGAGGCCGACCACCATGCAGATGGAGGCCACTGGATACACGATGGTGATGACCGGGCGCGTCTCGGAGGGCTGGCGGTTTACCATGAACTCGAGGATACCCATGGACAGGCGGCCCAGCGCACTCGCCACGCTGATGATGGCAGAGTACATCGTGTTCGTCTTTCTCTCGTATTTATTATTCGATAGTGACTGGTAGATCTGAGCCGAATTGAAGGCCATGACCATGCCGCAGCCCCAGGTCGCCATTGTGTTCCACCAGCACAGCCAGATGTCGGGGCGCTTGAGGCTCTGCCAGAAGGCCGTCTGATACTGCGGATCCTGGTCGGAAATCATCATGCGCGCCTTGTTCTCGTCCTCCAGCATCACGGCATCCTCGGAGGCGACTTGCACGTGCACCAGCGCCTCATCAGCGGAGTCCGGCACCTTATTTCCCTTCTTGTCGACCTCACAGTGGTCGTCCTTGAGGTACACCTCACCAAGCACGTTCTCATCCTCGGCCATTTCTGTGACGGCGGGCTGCAGCACACGCTTCTGATCCTCGCTCTGGAAGCTCATCACCTCGTCCTCCGGGTAGTCGGGGAGGTCCTTGCTCGGCTCCTTCTCCATCCCGCCCAGAAACGGGAGCGGGGCCGCCATGAGGCCCAGGCATAAGACAAGCACCATGATCACGACCGTGTTGCCCATGCGCGCCGAGTCGCTCGGGTTTGCGTAGGCTACACAGAAGGACTGCACTGTCAGGTAGATGACAAGCGCAATAATGATGCCAAAGCCAAGGTAGAAGCGAACCATCGGCGGGTACTGCGTCAGGTAGGCGCGCTCCGTCAGGCGGCGGCGCACCTGCGTCTTCTCCGGCACGCGGGTTTTCTCGTGATCAAGGATGTGGTAGGGTGGAAAGCGGATAAAGATGACTGCCACGGTGCCCAGGCAGACAATAAGCGCTGCCATGAAGAACATGTAGTGCGCATCGCTGTTCCGGAAGAAGCTATAGTTGATGAGGGCCAGGATGGACGCACCGAGGCCAGTGAAGGTCTTCATGATGGCCACAACAGGGCCCTTCGTCAGCGGAAAGCTGCCCAGCACAGCCATTAGGGAGCCCGTGTCGAAGGAGGAGCAGCCGAGGTTCATGATGGCGCAGAAGACGGCGAGCGTGGGAACGTTACCCTTGATGTTGCCGTTGAAGGCGAGGGCGTAAAGAAGCGCACCGAGAGCGTTGAGCGTACAGGCGCACATGCACACCCACATGGGGCCCATGTGATCAAGCAGCATACCCAACGGAAACGTAATGAAGCCGATAACGATACCTATCGTGGTAATCGTGGTCAGGTCCGCACCGGTCAGGTTGAACATATCCGCCAGGTTTTTGCTGATAATGTTGAAACCGTAGAAGGTGGACATGCATGAACTGGCGCAGACGCCTCCAACAAGAATGAGAAAGCGAGAGATCTCGCTGATCCGGTAGTCTGCTGGAGACACCATTTTCTTCACGCTTCAGTCACCGAGAGGAGGAAGGTGTGTGGGCAAGGCACGCCTGGGCCAAGAGTGGGATAGGAGGGGAGAGGGGAGGGGGGATGGGGGGGGGGGGCGGAGTTGTACGTCGCTGTGTAGTTTTCTCACGGGGGGGGGGGGGCGGAGTTGTACGTCGCTGTGTAGTTTTCTCACGTGTGACGAGGGCCGGTAGGAAGAGAGAGAGAGAGAGGGTGGGAGTGCGTATAGAACGGTGATAAGTATCGGACGCGTAACGACGGCAGACGGGGTTCGGGAGAGGGGAGCGTCACAAGACTTACGGCCAAAAACAGAACGGTCGAGCCGGCAACCGAAGAAGGCAAAAAACAAACAAACGAAAATCCGAACGCGTTTTTTTTACACACGCACACGCACACAAAGAGAGAGCGAGAGAGAGCCAAGGTCTGGAGGAGCCTCGAAGGCCATGACAAAATACCCGCATGTCGATGTGGCGACATGCGGGTGGGGGCAGACGGAGAAGACAAGGCAAGAGAGAAAGAGACAGAGGAAGGAAGGAAAGCAGGGACAGCGGGTGAGGGTGAGAAGAGAACGAGGTAGGACATGAAACCGCACAGGATTCCCTCTTTTTTTTCCGCGTGCACTGCCGTGTTAGAGGGAGGAGGTGATGAATTAGAGGCACCAGCACTTCGCGCAACTCACATGCCTGGTTAATGTGCCCTTCGGCTCCGCCTCAGCTTTCACCCTTACGAAGTGCTTCATGAAGTTTTTCTGTTGTTGTTGTTGTAGCTGCGCCTCACTGCTTTGAATGGCTTCGCGCACGACAGCTGCATTGGATGCCTTCATGAATGGTTCAACATCAAGGAGAGAAAAGAATGCTGTACGTCATTGTGAAGTCCCTCCGCACCGCCGACACGTGTGTAAGAGTGGTGCCTTCAAGTGGCGAATCGAGAAGCATGTGTGTGCAGAGTCCCTCTCGCGCTTTCTTTTCACCCCATGCACGTGTGCACGCGCACATCGCGCACACCAGCTCCACTGCCGTAGCCTCCCCAGAGGCAATTTACCCAGTTCTTTGAATGTCAGGCCGAGCATGCAGTGTGATGCTCTACTTTTCATTCTTTCCTCGTCGTCGTGGTCTCGCTTGATTCTGTGCCCTGCACTGGCACAGACACTCGGTAAAGGAACTGAAGGCGCACGTAGGCAGACTGGCAAACCACACAACGCACACGAAAGAAAAGACGACAGCGAAAACGGCTCAGGCAGGGAGAGAGAGAGAGAGAGAGGGGCGGAGGAGGAGGGCGGAGGGCACAGCGGGACCGCCGAGCGACGCAAAGCGAGCATGACAAACGGAAGCCGTGAGTACCGCGACGCCAACACATATGGAGACCCCACTAATAGTAATACTAAGAGAGCAGTACACACACACATATATATATATATAGACAACACTCATGGTACTTGCTGTTTATGGTGAGAGACAGGAGAAACTACAAACAAGGAACAAGGAAAACGAAGAAGGGGACGTGTAAAAGCACGACATACAGGAGAGAAGAACTACCCACATATATATCAACACACCTATACGCACTATCCATCCAAAATACAATACGCACGAAGACAACAGTGAACGTGAGACGAGAAGAAGGGGGAGCAGCACAAGGTTTAAGCGTGTGTGCACGTGCGCCATGCCGTTTGGGATCGTCGACAACTGAAGGGCCGCTTCGTACAAGACACCGATAGCACAAGCAAAACAAAACGGGAAACTAGTTCACAGCGAGCGTCGGTGGAAGAAAAATCTTCC
Organism: Leishmania turanica; assembly: GCA_000441995.1. NCBI lineage: Eukaryota > Euglenozoa > Kinetoplastea > Trypanosomatida > Trypanosomatidae > Leishmania > Leishmania turanica. The sequence continues at coordinate 146,222 of KE537438.1, forward strand.
ACGCGGACAGCTAAACAGCAATGCGCCCACCAAGAACACTACCAACAATCAAACGAAGCCACGGCGAGAACACAACACAGACACGGAGACAAGGAACTTTGTTTTCTCTGTCACCTCGCCACTCCGTCACGAATCAGTCATCAAACAGTCGCATCCAAACACAGTTTTCCTGCCTCTGTCTCATCACGGCCAACTTCTCGTCGTCCAGGAGGAACAGTCCTGCCATCGAATCGGGACACGCGCCTGATGTGATCTTAGTGTCGCTGCTCGCCTCTTTGGATGTGTGCTGCACGATCGGCGACACACGCACATGGGTGGACCGCATGCCTTGATCCACACGAGACCGCCTTCAGCGTCCTGCTCGAGGGCTGAGGCCGTGGCGTCTGCCGTGCGTGTAGAAGGGGGTGGCGGTCAAGGGGGCGTGCCGGGCGAGCGCAGCAAGGAAGTCGGCCACACCCACGCCAGGGCCCTCCGAGACCCTGCACACCCTGCCTGCATGCCATGCCTCTCCCTCCGTCGCCCCAAACCGCGGTGTTCCGTAATGTGGCGTGGGGACTCGCCCCATGCCGGTGGGGACGAGTCGCGGGTGCTCTTTGGGGGGGGGGGGGGGGGCCCCCCCCCCGGGGGGGGGG
>KE537438.1:152540-208930 GCA_000441995.1 Leishmania turanica
AAGGGACAAGCGGGACTTGCTTGCAGGTGGAAAAGCAGCTGCACCACGTCGTAGCGAAAGAGACCAAGGTGGAACCTGTGTGTCGGTTCGGGTTGTCTGTTTGTGTAGCGGGACGGCGAGAGAGGGGGAGGGGTGGGGTGGGGTCGAGTCAGTGTTCCTTCCCCGTCGCGTTCGCTGGGCTCGCTGGTCTGTGCAGATGCGAGGAGGAGAGGAAGAGTGAAGGACGAAGAAAGCGAATGCAAAGGAGGACGAACGCAGACAGACATGGCACCGCGTTGGTGTCGTGAGCACACATGTGGTGGAGTGGAGGTGGTAGTGGGTCCAAGACACCCCACATATGCGCACCAGGGGGAGAGAGGAGGTGGCACATGGATTGCGTGAGAAACACATGCCACATGATGGCATCCGTTGTGTGGCGCGGGTGAAGAATGTGGAGAGGAGAAGGAGAGAAAGGGAGTGCACATACGCGGTCAGGGAGGAGGCCAGGGAGGAGCAAAGGCGGCGTGGGAGGAGGGTGCGGGAGTGGAGGGGAGAGAGACGCTTGCGTATCTCGCGTCCCATGGGCTTGGAGACAGGGCGTCAAAGATGGAGCACGGCGGCAGGTACGCCTCGCACATGTACGTGCACCCCTCTGTTTCTCACCCTCCTACCTCGTCGCGCTGGCGCTGCTTCACGGATAGGGTTACTCCTTGACGTCACAGGATGGTTGAGACGCCTCTTCTTTTGTTCGCTCGGATTTGTCTGTCTTCGTCTGCTTGACGACCCTCGTGAACGGAGCACTACAGCGAGTCGCAATACAAGTGCATGCGTACCTGAAAAACAAAACTAACAACGACGCGGAAAAAAAAAATCCGCACATACGTCACAGAGGACGGGCAAGGGCGTGCGCGCGCACACTCCCTAGCTCCGCAGATGCCTGAAGGGGCCCCGAATGAAGGTTTGGAAAACGCGCCGCTCACGGTCTCCTGCTAAATGATCATGCCGGCCAACAGCAGAACTAGCGGAATGAGCAGGAACCAGGCAATACGCAGCGACGGCAGACCGTTGGCGACATTGTCCGTAAGGCTTCCCAGAAGCCCACCACTCACCGCCCCTGCTGGAGGGAACAGGGGGGAGGAAGAGGTCGAGCGGGGCTGCACAACAACATCGCGGCCCAGTGTTTTTGACGATGGCGATGCCGCCGCCGCCGAGGAAGGTACACGCGGCACGGCGTACGGCAGTGTTGTTAGCGCCACGTTTTGGGCAATGTCAGCACTCACCACGTCATTTTCAGAGGAGACGGCCACGCATGAGACCGGCTCCTTGTGCAGTGCGGGGTAGCGCCGCGCCACAGATTTGTTCGGTGAAGGGCGAATTTGATCCGCTTGCCAGTGAGGCGGCTGCGCGGGGTCGTGGCTCAGACGCAGAGATGCTACCCAACCCTCCACCGTGCCAGCAATCCAGCGCGCGGGGACAGCAGCGCCGAGAGGGTTTGCTGAAACCCGGGACGCATACTCTCCCGGGGGCCCATCCGTGTAAACGGCCAGTGACGTGATGGCGTCACTTAGCACCGGGGCGGGGTCTTCCCGCGTCCACTGCACCTTCAAACCCAGAGACCCGATACTCTCCCATGTACAGGAGGATGGCACAGACGACGTTAGTGGCGTCACCTCTACTGCGCCGTGAATTACGTACGACTCGTTCGTCACGGAGTTGTAGGCCGCCACCATGATGCCGCACAGCGGGCCGTGCGTCGGCGCACCCCCCGCTTGCAGAGACTGCCACGTGAGTCGACGCCGCATATCGGCCTGCTGAGCGGCGTCGATGTCGCCCCAGCCGAAGAGACGCACCAGGCGAAGAGAGGAGGTCAGCAGCTTGAACGGTAGCGGAAGCATGTCCTCCGTCAAGGTCAACGCGGTGCTCACGGTGGCGGCCGCCGCCGTGTCCGACTTGGCCTCTGTCTGCATCTTTTCAGCGGTGGTCTCTTCTTGAACGACAGACGCCTTGTGACTACGTGAGCGGATGTAGCGGCGCCGCAGGCGTACAGTGCTCAGCACCAGCGTCTTGTTTAGCAATAAGGCGGCAACAACGAGATGCTCCTGCAGGCGCGCCTTACAGGGCCGCTGCGACAACGACGACGCTCCGTTGCTCGCGTCGGCTTGCACGATGCACACCCGGTTCACGCTCAAATCATTCACACGCGCAGGCAGCTGCCATGAAGCCACGGGGGCGGCCTCGGTTCGCACGAGCGGAACGCGTCGTTGCAGAACCGCGCCAGAAGCACCGTTCGCAGTCTGGTCAGCGTATCTGACCCTGTACGCGTCGAAGTCCTCATCCTCAAAGCTGTCCGGCACGAGATCAGTGAGAGCGAACGCGAGCACACCATTGTCATCGTGTGAGACAAGGACCAGGTTTTGGACGAGCGCAATGGGCTTCTTGTCGGGGTTCTTTGCGTCACTCGGCACTTCGATGCGGGCCAACTGGCGGAGGTAGCGGCGCAACTCTGCGTCTCCGCTGGCGTTGGCAGGCGCGCTGGCCGCAGAAGATGCAGAGGGTTCTGTGGCTTGCGAGGTCGACGGCTCGGGGCCGCGAAAAACACCGAGAAGCAAGAAGGACGCCATGGTGCTGAGCGCGACAAACCCGACGAGACCGTCAAGGACGCGCCGCTGGGCATCGGTCCAGTCCAGCGCCGCCGGTTCAGTAGACGCGCCGCTGTGTGCTTTCCCGTCATGCGCACTCGCCTCAAAGGGAAGAAACGATGAGGTGCACCACGGAATGTCGTCTGAGCCGAGATCCACCGCTGCTGCGAAGCTCCACACTGGCGACGCGGCTGCTGCTGGCGCCGAAGACGTAGCGGGTGCCTTGGCGGTGGGGTCCGCCCTCGACGCGCTGCTCAGCGACTGCACACGCAACAGCAGGGCAATGTTCGGCATGCCAAAGCGCCGGCCGCCGCCGCCGGCTCCTATGAGTGCGTGATGCGCATCCACGAAAATGGCCGTGTAGATGGGCGACGGCACCTGCAGCACGTTTTCCGCACGCCCTGTCGCAACCACCTCGTGAGCCCTAAGCACCGCGCGCAGGGGCAGCGGGCTGGCGGCGTCGCACCGGTCCGCCATTGCGGGAAGGCGGAGGGGAGTAGGGAAGAACCCTTACAAACAAGAGAGTACAAAAAGCGAACGAGAATACACCAAGCAGAGAGAGGGGGGGGGGAAGTGGACAAAGGCGCTGATCCCCACCTCAGCAAGTTGCGACACGCTAACCGACCTAATCTCCTACTCCTTTCCAGGCGCGAGTCGCAGCGTGGGAGAGGTGGGACGCGGGGTGTCGCAGTCGTCGTTGTCGTGCAGAAGGCGCAAGACACGCCACCCGTAAAGTGCGCAGATCGACCCTCGTCACGGGGAAGGAGACGCTCGCTCTTCCTCGCCCCCTTTTTTTCGTTTGTGGGATGGGAGAGGACTGGAGGAAGGGGGAAGAAGCGCGGGGAGGGCAACAAGGAGCGAGAGTGCAGCGGTGCTCAGAGAAACATAAAGGCCTCTAGGAGGGAGGGGCAAAGTGCGCACTAAAAGGGTCCCCGGTGGAGAGAAGCGGCAAAGGGCAAAAAAAAAACAAAAGAAAGTCGGCACAGACGACGACGTCCTCGCCAACAAGCTCCCCACCCGCTTTTGCAGCCTCTTCACGTCCATGACCCCCTCTCGCAACTCGGGAAGGGGGAGGGGGGATTGGCGGGAAGCAGATTGCGTCAGTAGACACGAGACGAGATAGTCCGTCCGCCAACATCAAAGAGGCTTCATCACCTTCCACTGTGGGTCATCTCATCCATGCCTTGCAGCGCAAGAGAGACAGACACCGCATCTGCCGAGGGCGCCACCTTTTCCCCTTACACAGTGCAGCCCGCCGCGTCAGGCCGCTGTTCTGTTTTTCTTCCGTCTCCTTTGTATCCTTCATCACTGGATCAACTCGGCCCACACACAACGAGGCCCGCAAACCAACGACGCGAGCAGGATCACCCGCGCCGAAAGCTGGAGCGCAGACCATTGCATCCTTCATCACACGGGAGAACAAACCGCATTTCTTCTTTTCCCTTCCAAGGTTTCCGCCCTCCCACACACAGCATGCAGTCTACGCTTGAGACGGTCTGTCACAGGCCCCATCCGCCTGGTGCGAAGCGGCCGTAGGCCGCACGCGTTGCGGCAATGCGCCGATTCAGTCACCTCAGCACCGACCCCTGCCTCTAACGCGGCCCGCCCACCCTGCCCCGCAGGTCACCTCACAGCCACCCCCACCGCGCTGGCCGCCCCCACGGTGCATCCCCTCCTCGGGGTGGCTCCGGCTCCCTTCACCAGCAAGGGCAGCGAGGGCCGGGCGAGACACGCTCAAGCCACGCTGACACTCTGCAAATCATATGGATGGTACAGACGTGCCCAGCGTCTTTGTGGGTGCTTGCACCTGTCACCACCGCGAGTGGTTCGCCATGCGGCAGGGACCGAATGACTGCAGGGCTTCCCCACACACAGAGTGGGGGTACGGGAGGTTGAGATACCACGCGCTGTGGGGTGTGTCCCGCCACCGCCCCCCCCCCTCACCATCATCGAGCGAGCAGGAGCGAAAAGAATAAAAACGAGAGATGCGAGGCGAAAATGAAAGTTGGCGTTGCCCCTGCACAACGGAACAGAAGGCATCTCAAGATCCAGCTAGACCGGCCCCTACTGAGCATTCGGTCGCCTCATAGGCAGAAGCAAAGCGGGACGTGCGCGGTGTGGGAGGGCGAAGGACGGCAAAGGGCTACACGATGGGATAAGTCATCGGGAAGGCAACGACGTCGTCTGGACGATGCTCCGCCGAAGAAGTCGATGGTAAAGCATAAACACCTACGAACTTCGGCGCGTGTGCTGCTCCGCCGTCAGCACCGCAGAACACAGAAAAAGAGCGGGCCTAGTTGACGCGCCAGCGGTAGTTGAAGCGGTCGTTGTGAATCTGCTTCATCGTAGCCACGTGCTTGGGCACGAGCTGAATTCTGGGCAGTGTCTGCACTCGGCGATGGAGTGCCGCGTACTTACGTTCGTGCGCCACATCGCCTGCCGCGGCCTGCGGGTCGCCCAGGGCGGCGTTCACGGACGCCTGCCCATACTGCGAAACCAGCTTCGCCTGCTCCTCCAGCACCTTCATTGTCTTGAATTGCATAAAGGCAATGAAGGATTTCTGCAGCTGCCGGTGCCACCGGCGGCGGAGGAATTCACCTTCGCGTAACTTGCACTCCGTCGAGTTCGACTTCTGCTGGTACGACCGAAAAAGCTGAAAGTGACGCAGGCGAGAGCGGTGCACGTACGCCATCATGCGCCGATCCACGATAGAGACCGGCATATTCACCGGCACCTCCTCCAGCATGGCGGTGCGATTGTAGAAGTGGCTGAGGCCGCCGCGTGCACCCTTCCACTTGCTGTAGCGCATCGTACTCATCGACTTGCGATGGTACATCATGTACCCGCCGAGCAGGCGGGATGTGCACTGCATTGCCACAAGAAAGTGCCTCTACAGAATGATGTTCGTGGCTGTGTGTGTGAGTCCGCCGTTGTCGACGCGCGGAGGTGCGCGAGGAAGCCGGCGGGGAGAAGGAGGGGAGGGGGAGGCAGCAAAAAGAGGTTCACCCGCACAGCAACGCGCCACCCAGCAGCAAGGACGAAAATATCCACGTGCACACAATCGGTGGCGGCTACAGCGTGAGATGCATCACACATTGCGATGCGGTGCCGGTGTTTTTCACGTAATCGCTGCCTCCTTTCGCAGCGACACACAGGGGCACAGAATTGACATGGCTCGCCACCACTGGTGGCTTCCGTGACGAGACGCGGGTGACGTATAACGGACGTGTGATGGGACCCTTCCCCAACACACACACACACCAAAAGGCTGACATACGCAGAGGCGCACAGCCGGACGTGAACACGGCCACCCGAGGACGGTGTGGAGGAGGAAGCGCAGAATGAGCACTAGCCCCACGTGGCGCTGCAAAGCTGAGCGTGCGCTGCGCATCCTTCAGTTTCCGCTTGACCTGCTGACCTTTGGCGTGTTGCACCTCTCTCCCTGCCCCCTTCGCTCTCTTCTTCCCATTCTATGCGTGTGTGTCTGGATGTGGGTACGTGCGTGTCTATGCGCGTGCGTGTGAACGCGGCCAAGGAGAAGAGGCACTTCGCTGGTCACTTCTTGCACCCTGCACGACTCTCCAGCGAAGAGAGAACATGAGCAGAGTGGAGGGGAGATGAGGGTGTGGGGGTGATTGAAAGATAACGCGGTAGCGTGTCTGGATGCTCGTCTCTGCGTGTGTGTGTGTGTGTGTGTGTGTGTGTCTGTGCAAGTCAAAAGGTGCAGAAGGGAGACGCGCGCTCAAAGACGCACCGGTGCGCCCCTCTCTCCAAGGCGACTCGTTCCTTCGCCTAGGTGCGCCACAGCTCGAGGATTGCATTCACGCAGTACGCCGGCGCCCGCGCCTCGCTCAGCGCGGCGGTATTGGTCGCCGCATTCATCACGATGGCCGTCTCCGGCAACAGTCCTTCAGTCGCGAGCCTGCCGCCATCCTCCGTTGCCCACTCCTCCTCCGTCTCCAGCACCACCATATACGCCAGACCGTAGTAGTGCGCATTCGGCGACCAACGATTAGTACTGCCGTGCTCGATCCACTGCACGTGGCTGAACGGTAGGGGCGTCGCAGCAGTATGGCCAGCAGACGACGCCTTGAGCCGCTGATGACGCCGCGCGGCGTCCACGGTGCGGATGACGTAGCGGCGTAGCGGGTCCGTAGGAGCACGAGGACGAGGCAGGGCAGGACCCCCGGGTGCGTTGGCGCTCGCGGTGCCACTTTTGTCCGCATCCTCGCTACTGAGCTCGGTGGCCGCCGCATCCGCGCCGGTTGGATCCCGGGCATCCAGCGGCTCCGCCTTTACCCCCGGCCGCAACGCCTCCTTTTCTTCCTTTACCCAGTGCTGCCAAACGCTGCCGACATGCCGCATGTGTCGTTGCACGAGCGTCAGCACCTCGTCCGCATCCCCGACAACAAGGCAGAAGGCGCAATGCGCGCGCTGGAGAGCGACGAGCTCCTCCTGCACCAGCTGCGCCTGCATCGGGTCCGGCTGGGAGAAGAGATCCGGGTCAAGGCCGTCAGGGGTAAGGAAGAACTGATCTGCGTAGAGGCTCTGCGCTCGTTGCAGTGCAACCGCGCGCTGCCACCCTCCCTCCCTCGCCGTCGACGCGAAACTGCTGCCGGCGTGGCTACCCGCCATCGCACGAATAGACCGCAGAAAGAGAGGCAGTCCGTAGAACTGCGCCTCATTCAGAAGCCTCCGCAGGACGTGCACGCGCGAGGCGTGGTGTACCACGTAAAGGCCGTTGGTGCACCGCCACGACGCCATAGCCGCCACAGGGCCCCATGATGCCGCCTCCACAGCTGTCATATCCTTCAGGGCCGCCACAAAACTTTGCAGGAGCGCCTCCTCCTGCGGGTAGCGGGCCGTGATCCCGACAAACGGGAGCAGCGTGTCCAAGACGAGCGGGTTGCCGAGGAAGCAAGACAGTACTTCGTTCACCTCGGCGTTGTTCTGGGGTGGACGGTGCTCATATCCTGAGTGATCCGCCGCGAGCGCTTCGTGGTAGGGCCCGTCCCTCCAAGCTTGGTACACGCGACCTAGCATCTGGCACGCTGCCGCGTCGTGCGTGAAGAAGACTTGTCGCAGCTCTGTAAAAGTCGACGCCGCGCGGAACGCTGGGATAAGCTCGCCATACGCGACTTGCAGTTGATGCAATCGACGAAGATACCCCAGACGTTTGTGCACATCGGCGAGCAGCACTGGCGAGGGAACCAGGTCCATCGTGGGCTCACCAATGCCCTGGGCTGCCGCTGCGGCTCCTTGGGCCCGGGTGTTCCCGGGCGCGCAGGCAGTGGCACCGGACAGGGCGGCCGATGCATGTCTGGTCGAGGCACCAGCAACGGCGATAGGGAGGGTCCACAATAGAGGCGTTCTACGAATAGGGGCGGTTTCTTTTCCGTCCGAGTTCATACAACTCTGCTGGCACACGGTGGCTGGACAGCTAGACAGGCGCAGCATCGGCGGAAGCTGCACCGGCACGGCGGCTTCGCAAACACGTGCAAGTGCCACCACCGTTGCGTACTGCTCCGGTCGCACCCAACAAGGGTAGCCGACGCAGGGCGCGCCGGCCGCCGCACTCGTGTCGACAGGGGTGTAGAGGAGATCGTTCAAGCTGTGTAGAGCACGCCTGGCCGTTTCCATACGGTCCCCACTGCAGCCGAAGAGCTGCTCCTGGGACAGCGAATAGGCCCCGGCGCTGCCTACACAGTGCAGCGACACGTCCGCCACGCCGCAGTTGGAAAGCGCGCGGGTGCGGTTGACATCGCCGCACGCACGCTGCCAGAACGCAAGCACCTCCATCTCTGGCGTGCTAACAGCAGCAGCACAGGCAGCCGCGGACGTGCCTACTGCTGCCCCAGCACAGCTGGCTGGGACAGTCGCTTGCGCGGGCCCATCGGCGCTGGTCGACTGCTTCGTGTGCCGCGTGCGTGGCTTACGATAAACAAGCGTCACTTCCTCATCGGCACTTCCTCCCGGAGAAGCGGTGTCGCGGCGATGGCTGCGTTCCCCTTGTACAAGCGCAGAAAGTGACTCACTGGCGGCGCCAGTAGCAGCGGCGGTGGGCCGTCCACTGACTTTGCCGCAGCGGGCAGCAGGGCGTTTAGCGACCGAGGCAGCACCACCACGCCCACCGGCACCGGCGCGTCGACCAACCATGTTTATGTTCCCCTCCCTTCTACGGGGTTTATGGCTGCGCCGCGTAGCGTATCCTGAGCAAGAAAGAGGGCACCAGATCAGAAAAAAAACGCGAGGCGAGAGAGAGGGCGAGGGGGCGGTCAGAGAGAGAGAAAGAGGACTCGGCGGTATACCCCACAAATACACACACAATGCACCAGAGAAGACGGGCATCATGCGCAGCATTGTCAGGTGGCGTAAAGGCCAACGGCTTAGACGCATGTCACTATGAAGAGGGGCAGCAATAACGAAACATTGGGGCAATGCTTGAATACCACCGCCGCGACCCCGCGCTGACGTTGCCACCATGGCTGCGTCGCGCTTCCACAGACCTCCCCCTCACTGATAAACTGCCGCAGCAAGGATAGGGGAGGAGAGAGGGGAGGGGTGGAAAGAGGGGCGATGATGAGACATGGGGTGTTCTCAGCTACTTCGCACTGTCTACCACGCGCGTCCTCCAACATCTCCTGTTTTTCATGCGGGCGTCTCTCTCTGTGTTAGTGTGTGTGTATGCCACTTTCTTTCCTTTTGAAAAGGGCTCTACCATGTGCCGGCAGTACAACCTTCTTGTCACGCGCGCAGCATGTAGAAGGGAGGAAGAGAGCAGAGGGGCTGTGGTGGCCCACCATGAGCACGTTTTGCGTCCCCAACGCAGCGATCAAAGAATGCAAGACTATCGTTTTTTTTTTGGTATCTCCACGACGACAACGACCACCACCACCACCACCCCTCCGCTCCCCCCTCCCAGGGTCCTTCTCGGCGAAACATAACCGAGTGAGATGAGAGATGGTGGGGGAGGGAGGGAGGGAGGGGGGGGGAAGAGGCAAGGGCAATCAGGGATGATGGTGATGCTCCAAAAAGAGTCCCACAGAGGTGACGGAGACCACTCCATCCAAACATGAACACACTGCACACGGCGTCCTCATTGGCAAGAGAGAGAGAGAGACATCCAAACAGGGAAGGCGGCTGAAACAGAAAGCGGGGGAAGAGGCAGAGGAAGAGAGAAAAGAAGGTGGTGGCGGGTGAATGGAAGGAGGTTGTGCAGGCGGGGGGGGTGGAAGGCGTTGCGAGGTGGTAGTGGTGATGGTGGTGGGGAGTTCCAGCTACAGCAATGGCAAGGGCGAGCCAAAGAAAAACAAACCCTGTAGGCACGCCCCTGCACACGGTTTGCATCCGCAGCTACACCCCCCACCCCCACCCCCCACCCACCACACACACGCATGCAGGCGTGACACCACTACAGTCGTTTGTGCTGCTTCAGCGCAGACACAAGACGCAGCAGCAGCAAGAAAAGAAAGAGAACATCACAAGCGCAACGAGGGAGAGCAAGGAAATTCATCACGAAGCATTGGCAGAGGCCAGCGCGTTCTCGCGTGCGCAGCGCAGCTCCTGCGCGACGCGGCGCTCCAGCTGCGCCGCACGAGCTTGCTCTCGTGCTTTCATCTGCTCCACCACTACTGGCTTGCATTGTCGACGCAGCTGGTGCAACTGCTTTGGTGTGATAGCCATCGACTGGGCCAGGCGAACCAGCGCCGCCGCGTCGTAGAGACAAGCCGTTTGCCGGCGCAGGGTGACAAGAAGTTCGCCGGCATCGTCGCTGATGAGGAGGCCCGCGTCGTCGAGATACTTCAAAGTGGCAAGTGTGATTTCGAGGTGGGCGGGGGTGCGCTCGCCGGGGTTTGGCGTGCGGCAGAAGAGATAGTCCCACACATGCAGCGCGGTCGCGATCGGGAACACGTTCACAAACAAGGACATGATCCAGTTCGCAACGAGCGTCTTCACGTGCAGACCCGCCTCGCGGAACTTCGTGGCTACGCGAGGTAGCTTCTTCTCCACAAGATGCTCCAGCACAGCCTGCTCAACATTGGCTCCCAGCAGCGTTTCTCCATAAAAGTCGTTGGGCAGGAGCTCCTCAAAGATATGCACGAGCAACCAAAACGTGCGCTCTTCGTCATCCAGCACGAGAAGCAGGAAAGCGGCGAGGAAGTTGAAGGACTGGCAGTAGCTTAGCAGCGGGTTGCGCCAGCACAACGCGTGCAGGACGTTGGTCAGTTTGTACACGCCTACATCCTTGTCGGAGAAGTAAGGGTGACCGGGGAAGGTTCGCTGTACATCAGCGGCGATGGCGCCCGCATTCGGCCCCGTCACATACCCGTTGCGCCGTAGTAGCTTGGCGCAGAAGTACTCGTTCTCGTCCACTTTGAGCGCCGTGCCGGTCAAGGTGAGCCACATGACGCCGCGCAGGTGGTGCGGAATTCCGCGCACCCGCGCTACGGCGCGCAGCTTCACAATTACCTCCGGCGAAGCGCTCGCCAGCAGCGAGACACCGCGGCAGAGACGGTACCACTTATCCTCCCGTTTGCGCTCCTCCTCGTCTCGGGTGGGCTGCGAAGCTACTTCGGCGTGCGCCACAGCCGGATCACTCGGGGTCGGGAACCCGAGCCGCGGCACCGAGGACCAGTCCTGCACACTACATGCTGAAGTGACCGGGTACGGCGTTGGCTGCACTGCCTTCTCACCGTTCGGCGGGGAGAACAGCGTCGAGGCCGTGGCCTGTGCCGCGCCGCTGTCGCTTGTGCACGGCACGCAAGCACCGTTGCCGGCAGCAGAGCTCACCTGTCGAACGGAAACGATGGCGGCACCACTGCCGCGCCGAGCACTCACTGGCCGCTGCGAACTCACCGACGGCATCTCCATCACTGGCGTGGAAGGTGTGTCCCGTGCAGCGCCTACCGCCGATGTTGCAGCTGCAACGGAGGTGCGTGCCATGCCGCCACCGCTGCTGAAGTCATCCACCAACTTCATTTCCTCATCGGCTACGCGGTGTATGAGCTCAGCGTCGCGCACAAACATCGGGAACGGCGCTGCTGCACGTTTGTCAAAACTGCCATCCGCTCCATCCTTCGTCGTGACCCACAAAGGCAGCATGGGGTTTTCAGTCCACGTTGACTCCGTCGCGAGCGCCGTTGGCGCACTCGCCAGCGGGTGCTCATCCAGCGCGACGGTCATGCTCCGTCGCTCTACTGAGTTTGGTGAGCTGGTACAAGAATACAACGACCTCGCGCCCACCCCGCTTGAGGCCGGCACTGGGTTGGGTGAAGACGAGAGGTGGCCCGGCAGCGCGGCAGGCAACGCCGCCCTTAGCGATGAGTTCGCCATCGCACTCGAGGGAGGAGGAGAAAAAGGCAGAGAAGGGGAAGGTGCCACGGATGCCGTACGGAATGCAGGCGACGCAGAGGGAGGCTGGAACACGCATGAACCGATAATGTCAGCCGCAACCGCCTCCGTTTGGCAACACGGGCTCTGCCAAGCAGCCGAGGAGGACGATGAGCCGCTTGAGGGCATCGCGGTACCACCGAGGCAACCGACTCCAACGCTGCCCTTTGCAGCCGGGGCAAGGAGGTTGCCCCAATTGCCGCTGCGATCATGAAGGTGCTGGTCACGATGGTGGCAAAGGACAGCTGCGCTTTCCGTGGGAGGCGGTGCCCGTGGCATGGGGCTGAGCTCGACGTCTGTTGACACCGCTGCTGGCGACAGAGCCGACGCCCTGGGCGATCTCAGAAGAACCGGTGTGCCATCGGGGCGAGAAGGGTGGCGATGCAGTCCTGAAGAATGCGATGCGTAAGAGCGGTCGGCAAGAGCCTCGTCGCCGAGAGTACCATGTGCGCGGATGGGTGAGTGCTGAGCAGACATGAGCGACGCGCTGCGACCCGCGTCGATGCAGATGTGTTCAGACTCGTGTGGCTGACGTCAACAGGCGCGTATCCCCGCTGCATGCATCCGCGTGCGTGAGTGCTGACGCGCGACGTCTACGCCCCAATGGGCAGGCCTGTGGGTGTGCGTGGGCCTATATGGATGGTCTATACGAGAAAGGGGAAAAGAAAACTGGAGAAGAGTGTAATGGCAGAGCAAATTGCGAAGTGAGATGGGGTGGGAGTGGAGGGGGTGGCACTAAGAGATGGAGCGAGAGCGCGCGCCTGAATCGAAGGAGCGGCAAGAAAAAAGGTGTGCGACAACGAAAGCACATACGCGAGCCCGTTTACAAAAACGCTGTAGATGCAAATGTGTGACAAGTCTATGACGGTGTTGCTGAAGTTCTACAGTGAAGAGGCGGGCGCAGACACGGGTAGATATATAGGGAGAGGAAACAGGGGGAGAGGGGTGGGAAGGATGAGCGTAGAGCGAAGCGGCGTTGGAAACTGTGGCGGGTAAGCCTTTGAGAGCGCATGTGTGTGTTTGAGTGTGTGTGTGTGTTTGAGTGTCAGCACAGTTTCCGCCCTCTATGCGCCCCTTTTCTTGAGTCAGTCATGGACTGTGTCTTCGTCGGTTTAGTTCATGTTGCTCCTGAGGTTGCCATCAAGGTAACCCCCGTCTTCTTCGAGCCAGTAGGCAGTAGAGAGTGAAGGACAGCAGACGAGGGGGGGGAGAAAGAGAAAGAGAAAGGAGGGAGGAGAGGGGAAGGGAGGGGAGGGGAGGGGAAAAAGAGGACGATACTGCTAATAAGAATGAGGGAGAAAATAGGGGGAGAGGGCGAAAGCGGACTACGAGCCTGGTCACCACCGCGCACCTTCTACCCTGTGTCGCCTTCCTTAGCCTTCACACAGACAGACAGACACACACAGACACGATTGTGCCCCTAAATCAGAGCTGAAGCGAGAATATACACAAGAAAAGCAGGGAGGTTGTGTGGAAACAGGTGGCTACGAAATACATGAAGGGAAGTGAGACACACAGACAGCGGGGAGAGAGAGGAGAGACGCACAATCTGCCGTGTGCATCGCGCAGAATGACCAACTACAGCAGAAGGTGTAGCTGTGCACATTACGTATCGCCTAGAGGCAACAGAGCACCACCCCAGCAAGGCATCAGGAAGCGCGAAGCCGCACCGACGTCACCCGTTGCCTCCGCGGAAAACGAAAAATGCCCGCGATGCCGCAAAGGCGATGCGGCAAAGAGAGGACCGCCCACACAGACGCGCACAAGAGTGGAGGAGGCTAGGCGCAAGACAGTGACGAAAAAGATGAACGACAACACACGCAGGATGGCACAAGGCACTTCCTCTTAGCAAATTCCGGAAAGCAAGCGAAAGAGGAGTACGAGGGGAGGGAGGGGGAGGGGGAGTGGCAGTGCCCCAAGGCAACAGAAGAGCGCGGGTGCCCTACGCACCCGTGCGAGTGACCTCAATCTGCCCTTTGCCACACATGCACAGTGGCACACGCGTGAGAAGAGACGGCCGCCCCAAGCAGCCACCCCGCGATGGTTGCCCTTTTCGCACCCGACGTCAAGATACAGAAGGGCGACATAGGAAAGGCTCGTTCGACGCTCAACCTCCAAAGTTGCCGTGGAGCGGATAACGTCACCACGGAGAGCGCAAGCCGCTGCACGTCAGCGGCTTCCTTACTCCTTACAGGTTGCCGGCACCGCAGTAGCTCGGGTCCGTGTACAGCCGCACCAGGGCCATCGTGAACTCAGTGCTTTTTTCCATCTGGTCCACGAGCACGTACTCGTTCGGCAGATGCGCCATCGCCTTAGGGCCCGGACCCACAATCACCGTTGACACACCCAGGACGTCCTCAAAGTAGCCGCCCTCCGTGCCACCACCCGTCTTGTACGTCTTTGTAGCCTTCCGGAGCATCAAGGCTTTCTGCGTCACAGAAGCAGCCTCTTTGCCGTTAAAGGCCGGCATGGCCAACGAACGCGTCACCGTTACCTCAGCATCGGGGTACTCCTCACGCATTGCAGGCAGCACGTGATCGTTCACGTACGCACGCACGCACCGCTCGACGGCGTCCGGTGTCTCGCTGTCGGTGATGCGCACAGTGACCACAAATTCGCACTGCGCAGGGACCGTGTTCACAGCATTGCCGCCCTTGATCAACCCAGTTGTGATACAGGGGAACGGACATGCGTATTCAGGGTCCTGGCGGCCGTTCTTGCGCAGGTCCACCGCGATCTCGCGCACCTTTGTGATGATCTGCGCAGCGTACTCGATCGCGTTGCAGCTTGTGTTCATGAGCGCCATCGACGAGTGAATCGCCTTTCCCTGCACAGATACGCTCCACTGAGTAAAGCCCTTCGAACCAATGTAAACGTTCATGTCCGTCGGTTCACCGATGAGGCAGGCGTCCGCCAGGAACCCACGCGCCTTCAGATATTCGATCAAGTAGGGCACGCCGGTGCAGCCCACCTCCTCGTCGAATGAGAAGGCGTAGTGCACGGGCTTCACACGATTCATTGTCAGGAACTGTGGCGTCAGCGCCAGCACAACCGCCAGGAAGCCCTTCATGTCGCAGGCTCCGCGGCCAAACAGCTTGCCGTCCTTCTCCATCGTGAGCGGTTCTGTGTCCCACTTCTGCCCATCCACCGGCACAACGTCCGTGTGGCCTGAAAGCACGATGCCCCCCTGCATCACGCCGTTCTCGCCCGGCAGCGTCGCCCACAGGTTGGCATGCGTCTTCTCCGGGTTGTACACGAACGTCGACGCAACGCCGACGGACTTCAGGTAGTCGCGCACGTACTCCACCATCGGCAAGTTCGAGTTGCGACTCGTCGTGTCGAAGCTGATGATCTTTGCCAGCCACTCGCGAAACGTCGCCGGGTAGGACATGGTGAGACACCCGTTGTGTCTTCGTTAAAGGGGAGCGAACAGAAAGCCGACGTGAAATGCCGAGGTGGCCGACACGGAGGTGCACAACGTATGAAGGGAGCGGGGACGGGTGTTGGAGAGCGATGCTAGCGGTTGCAACCCGAGTGGAGGGAGAAGAGATGCCCTTCGCGTTGTTCGACGTGTAGTTGCTCTTTGTGGGTTTCATGGTTTGAGAACGCCAGTCGGAGAATGGAGCACCATCATGGGCAGGACGTGAAAGAGAAAGAGCGACAGAGATACACATGTAGCGACGGTGGAAAGGATGGCATCAAGCCAGTGCCAGGCCGCTAGTGTGGAGATGCATGGTCGATGAAGAGGGAGATCAACACGGGAGGGTCACTGAATGGCTCGCGTAGACGCAGAGAGGAGTGCAGCCACGAATCTCGCCCCGGCGGCGTGCCACTACCCGTACCGACCCACAACAGCACCGTGAGGCAGGCCAAACAAAAGCAAACACCACACGCAGCCAACAGAAAAAGCAAGCGCGCGAGACTCGTGGCGTGGGCGTGCAGGTGGGTCATGGCTGCATCACTTGCTCGGTGGTATCCGCAAGATACTCGAGATGCATATCGAAAAGCTTCACAAAGTGGTAGCAGCCAAGGCTAATGGGGGTGTGGTGTGAGGGGTGGGGAGGGGGCGGTAGAGTTGGGCAAGCACATTGGGGGTAGGACGGGGACAAAAACGAAGGAAGAAAACAAGGGCGTGGCAAAGGCAAGGAAACATACGAAACAGCCAACGCGGAGCGCGCGGACGCAGGAAGAAAGCAGAGTGGTAAAGAGCAGTATCGCGGCACCGCTGCCGCGATGATTGATGCATGCACGCAGGGCTCGCTACACGACCACGTAGTGGCATCCTTCCTCTCCTTTATCGGCAGGCGAAATGGCGCCACCTGAGCGGCTGCGGTTTGGCGACGGCAACGGAAAGCAAGTGAGGCTTCCCACGCAGAGCCGTGGCGATGGCGTCGCAGATTTCGACGGCGCTGTCGAAGCAGCGTGTTGCAGCTGCACCTCCGTAGACTGAACTTGCGCCACCCAAACTTTTCTTCCGTCCGCGGCAAAGCCGCTCTCGCAGTGCAGCCACCCGTCGTTGGCGGCTGGCCCCGCACCTGGCGGGGCACTGTTGCTCTCTGCATAGGAGCCGGAATGGTTGGCCCTGGATGACCCAGCTGCAGCAGCCATCACGGCGCTACCCAGTCGCCGCGGAGTAGATTTCGCCGACGCAGCAGTGGTGCTCGCAGCTGGGTGAGGCATCAAGTTCACCTTGTGTTTGCACTCAGCTCGTACTTTGCTCGCTCCTGCAGCGCCGCCAGTCACCGTAGGCGAGCGCGCACCGTGAGCAGGAAGCGATGACGAAACCTTTGCCGCCCTCGCCGACTCCCAGGATTGAACGATGGCTGCGCAGTCGAAGACGTGCAGGGTGCCATTCGCGCTGAGTGCGGCGATCCGGTAGGCGTCTTGCTGCACCGCGAGCGAGAGCACCGCGGCAGGGCGGTGGCCTCGCTGTAACTCTACCAGCAACGCACCGGTAAGACTGTCAAAGAGCTTCACGGTTGTGCCAAGCTCCGAGGCGGTGGCCAGCAGTCGACCATCCGGGCGAAAACGCAGATGTGCTACGGCATGGTGATGCGCTGGGATGGTGCGCTGCTCCATGGGCGGCGTGGCAGCACCAAAGGTGCCACTGGTCGTCGCATTGGCCGCCGCCGCCGTGGTGCTTGGGGAAGTTCGCCCAGCGCCGACGCCTGCGGACATCCCAGAGGCCCCTCTGCCGCCGTCTCCTGTTTGCGCGTGCCGGCGTGATGTAGGCGGTACGCAATGTAGCGTTAGCACCGTCACATCACCACGGTACCCGCGTGCAGACTGAGGGAAGGCGACGGCGTACGATGTGCCACCGCCCGCCTTCCGCGACGGCACCGCTGCCGAGAGGTCCAACACCCCACGTGGGTTCAGAGGTTTGTGCATGCTCTGCTGTCGAATGTACCGCAACGTGCGGAGGTCGACGAGGTGAAAGAGGTCAACAGCTGCCACGAGGAGGACAGACGAGTTCGCCCTCAGCGCCAGCACCGGCGACCCGCAGAAGTGCAGCGCCGCTAGGCAAGTGCCACTGGTAGCGTCGAACAGGTATACATAGCGCCGGCACTCAGCCTCGGCGGCTACGAGGGCCGAGACGTTGGCTGGGTCTTCCGCTGGCATAGGCGACTCGGGCAGGTCCTCGTCACCAGGTGACAAAGCAGCGACGTCTGCGCCAACGCCAGAGCCGCTGTTGCTACTGCTGCTCGCCGGTGGCGCGGCTTCAGCGTCGTGACGCTGCCCCTCGTCCACTCGTGTCACGGGTACTGTGGACGGCACAAACACCGGCGGACGAGCTCGAAACACGACAGCGACAAGGGCGCTGTCGCCAGCCACCGTCGCCGTGTATACGGGCGTGCGCCAGAGCGCGGTAGGCGGGGCAGTACCATCGATATTACCAGCACTGTCCGAGGTGGGTTCAGAAGATACCGTGGCGATGGAAGGAGGGCGGGGGTGCAGCAGCTGCACCACTGCCCCCCCGCGCTGCTCGGACGCTGTCATGAGCTTATATGCCCTGGCACCCGCCACAGTCGACAGGACAGCGACGGTGCAGGACGGGTTGAGTGCGCAGGCAGAGGGGTAAAGGCGGCGCCGTCCCTCCGCCCGTCGGTGCGCCTCTGCGACATCGAACGCAACGCTGGATGAGGTTTCCATGATTGCAATGGGGAACGAAGTTGCCGCTCTCCTTCACGTTGTAAAAGAGTTTGCTTGCGTGTATCTCTTTGGTGATTCGACGAACTCAGCGCGGAAGAGAGGAGGAGAAAACGAGAGAGGGCAGACAAGGCGATCCGTCGACTCGCACAGACGAGGCAACGCATCCACCGGAACGTCGGAGAGAGAAACACGCACCAGCCTGCGAGTCACGGCCCTTTGAACTATACGCACCCTGCCCGGATGAGAAACAAGGAGGCTCTGGCGTGTCGCTCTGTCCTGCCGTAACAGGTGTGTGCGTGGTCGGCACGCGCGAGAGAAAAGATGGCGAAGGTAGAGAGAAACAGAAACGCACGAGGAAAGGGCGAAAGGGGAGCGTGAGGCCCGTGGGCTGCAGGAAAGACGCGGAGGTTATCTGGTATGAGGAGGGAACGGGAAGGTGCAACGCCTTCCCCAAACCTTCCCCCCCCCTTCGCCTTCGACCCCAAGCACAAAGGCGCACACATGCGCGCGCCCTGGCGCTTTTCATCGCAGCACCGGGAAGACAGAAAGAGACTACCGCGTGCAGCGGTGTAACGGAGTTGCGACCCTGCTGCAGCGCAAGGCGCGTTCCGCGAGTGAGGTCAGATGAAGATGGTGATGGAAACAACGGCGAACCTAGTGATGCGTGACCGCCCTTCGCAACGCTCTCTCTCCCCCCCCCCCCCCCCGCCCGCCCCCTTCGAAGCATAGAATCAAACACGGGCAGAGAGACGCGCATAGGCACACACACACGCTTAAGCGTAGAGAAAAGCACACACGCGTACTCTTCCTTTCTTAGTTGTACGCAACCAGCGCCCACGCGATTATGCACCACTGCCTCCGCCACCTGTTCTTCCTTACTCTCCCCCCCCCCACACACACATTGCTCTCCCCTTCATACACGCCATACCGAAACACACACACACACACACGCACACGCACACGCACACGCGCGCGCACACACACATACACGCCAATACGCGTTGCTAGCGATGGCTGCAGGCATGGCGTGGATGTGCACAGTTGCACGAGGGAGGGGTGAGGGTAGGTGCTTACAACAGAGGGAAAGAGACACAGCGGTAGTAGGCATCACACAAATGGAGTAGGCGGGAGGGAAGTACAAGCGGGCAGTCAGGCACGTGTAACAACGAGTAACCACAGGATCGCTCTCAACAACGCGCCTCGAGCACGCGGCTGCGTTGCCATTCCGTCTCTTGAAGCACGCGCTTCTGACCGCAAGCTCTCTTGGCCTCGCCAAGCGTCAATGCACTGATGGTGCGGCATAGGGTAGGAAAGGCGCATCTCTCTCTCTCTGTACCTTGGCATGTGCCCGTGCCTGTGCCTGTGTGATGTCGTGTATGTGTGTTAAGCACGCGCGCGATCGGGTGCCGGGCTGTGATAGAGACACTGAAGCGGCAGGGGGTGGACACCGATCCTTAGCGCACGTGAATTCCTTGCTGTCAAATCTCTGGTGGGGCTTCGAAGAGCATGTTCGATGCACGGTCGATGCTGCGGTGGCACAGGTAGAAGGCAACCTTGCACTGTTCGTAGGTGAAGCCCAGCTCCGTCAGAGCCTGGATCTTTTTCTCATCCTCCTCAGAGGGGACCCGGGACAGGATGAATTCCTTGTCTGACTGCCGCTTCGCCTTGCCAATGCGTGCGCTGCCGCTGGCGTTGCCGTCGCCGTCGCCCACCTCCTCCACCTGCATCCCGCTCGCCTCCAGTTCAGCAAGGTCGGCCGCGTCAAAGTCGCCGCTGTCGCCGCTGCGGGCCGCCGAGGTGATGTAGCTCTGAAACAGCGCACTCATCTGCTCCGCCGTCTCCTCGTCCATCTCCTCATCCTCCTCTCCCATGGACCACTCCAGCGAGCCCTCCTCATCCTCGTCCTCGTCGCCACCCATGGTGCCGTCGTGCAGCATGCTCTGCGCGGCCTTGGTGAGCTGCTCATTGTTCATGAGCGTGACAAAGGTCTCCTGGTTTTGCACAATCACTTGGAAGAGGGAGGGGTGGTTCCGCTCGATCCGCTCCATCACGGCCTGCGGGTTGGCCAGGAACTCCTGCCGCAGCACCGTTAGATCTGGAACCACTTCCCGCAAGGCAGCGAACAAGTCATTCTGCCCCGTGGCGTCGCCGTCCTCTTCGGAGTCATCCGCGTCGTCCTCCTCGTCTAGTTCGCTCTCCTCCTCCTCGACATCCTCATCCTCGTCCGCAATGACGACGGGGGCGTCCACCTCGCCCCCCGACTCGATACGTACACGCTTCGTTGCGGGGCCCTCGGATGGCGAGGCCTCATTCGCCGCCACCGCTGCCGCACCGGCCGCGCTCAGCGAGGTGTAATTCTTCGGCACCACCGTCAAGTGATCGCCTTCCCGCAACCCGCACTCCGTCAGCAACTTCTTCTCGTCATCAAAGTCCACCACCGCGGATGCCGCAGACGGAGATGAGCTTGGCGCCGCTGAGTCGCCCTCGTGGCGATCAAAGCGAAACTCAAAGGCCACAACCTTGAGCCGAAACTGGATGGCGACAGTGGCGCGCAGGTTCTGCACAGTCGCCCTCGGGTTGGCCACCGTAATTTCCTTCGTCACTGCCTCGCTCTCTGCCAGGAGGGACGAGTTGACGGAGGAGACGAGGCAAGTCACGGTGAACTTCATATCTATGGGACCGTTTCTATACTGGTGCGTGCGCAAGTCGTAGTGGTCCTCGTCGCTGTTGGGGTGGTGGGGGTGGTAGTAGCGCTACGCGGGAAGGGGGAGGGGGGTAATCGCCCGTGGTGGTAGCGGAAACGAGGCTTTCGTTTATGTGTGTGTGTGTGTGTGTGTGACGAAAGAGGAATTTAAAAGGTATGCGATAGGGGAGGGAGGGGGCAGGGCAGCACAATGAAGCTGGGTATAGGGAGGAGGACGGGAGAGAGGGCATGGCGTGTCTCCGGCTGCACTCCTCTTTTGCTCCTTACCCCATCACACACACACACACACACGCACACGCACATAAACGAAAGCCGTACGCTTGTCGGTGAAAAAAAAGGGGGAGGGCAGCGCGAGCAGCGTTGATGAGGGCACATCGGTGCCATCGAGGAAAACAGGAGCCCAGCATTTCCTACCTACCTGCCCACCCACCCCGAGCTCCCTGATGCGGTGAGAGGGTGTGTCCCTCCGTTTTGGTGCGCCCTGATCTTTGTTGTTGTTTTGTTTTGTTTTTCTTTTTCCTTCGCGTTGTCTCGACGGTTTGGTAGTCGAATGCGCGTCGGCTCACGAAAGTGATGGGGAGCGCATCAGCGGGGAGAGCAACACGAGCACAGTGGGCTCCTTCATCGATGTGCGTTGAAGTCCATAGGCTCCGTGCCAAACGGGCACTCCGCCGTGCCTGGCGGTGCCCACACGTCCTTGGGCAGCGCAGTCCCGCACCACACCTCCGCGGCGGGGCACAGGCGCACACACTCTTCCATTGCCCAGGAGGGGTTCGTAAGGCTAGGGTAGAGCTGTGCAATCATCCGTGGCAATGCATCAGGAAACCTATCTACGCGCTGCGTCGGGGTCGCGAGAGGCTCCTCGGCCGCCGCCGCAGCCGTTGATGTGTTTAAACAATCTTCATTGTAACGGCGCACAGACTCCAAGAGAGTCGTGCGAATCTGGAGCTTGCCACCACTGTTTGCGGTCGGTGTATCCTTTGCTCCCTGCATGATCCCTCACGCATTCACACACACACACACACACACGCACGCCCTCGGCGAAAACAGAGGATAGAGCAGGGATGTGCTTGAACTCCTCTTCGTTTCAAGCAGGCAAGAAATGCAGAGAATGAGGTGGGTGATGGAATGGCGTACTTCTGATACTCCAGTGGAGAGATTGTGTGAGAGCAGCGAGGTCTACTCACAAGATAGCAGCAGGCGAAATGTGGCGGTGGTGGGAGAGAGCGGGGGGGGGGGATGAGCGGGTGCGTTCAAGAGCTCATACACTAGCATGCGTGGTACAAGGTAGCCCCTCTCCTCTTTTCGACTCGGCCGAGCTGAAAGGGTGAACCCCACAGGCAGACGGCTAAGAAGAGCGGAGCAAAGGAGGAGTAGAGGTAGAACGAAAGATGCACGCATTCACATGTACGCACACACATACACACATACATATATACATAAAGGTATGTATGTATGCTGGAATATTTACGAGAGAGAACGGCGCGATATACAACCACCCGTGTTCAAACAATCATACTAAAAGCATACGCGGGAGGCCACGCAGCAACGAGAAGGGCCGTCCAACACCACCCCTGCATCTGCCTCGTCCATTCACGCGCCTTGCTTCATCGCCTCGTCCCCTTCCTTCGATGCCAACCACAGAGCCGTGAGTGAAGCTGCTACCAAGGATGGGGGAGAGGTGAAAGCCCCGAGGGGTGTAAAGCTATCACGCATGCGTCTTCAGCGCACCTGAGGCTCCCTCCTGCTCCTCTCTTTGACCATCAGTTCACAATTCTGTCACGCTTCGCTGCAGTTATCTTCTTTTTCTTTTGCATGTGTGTGTGTGTCCGTCGTTGTGCTTCACCAGCACCCAACTCGATTGTTGATGCGGCTCACCATGCCAGCTGCATATGAAAACCTGCACGTACACGCGCGACCACGCACAGCACCGTCACCGCCGCGGGTGCTCTCTGACAGCCTCGGGGGAAAACGGAGAGATGTGTTCGCACTTTCTCGCCTTTTGGGAGGGGCTTTGGTATCCGTTTCCGTTACTTGCTGTCGTCACTGCGTTGCCCAGCTCGACTTGCTAGGCGCTGTTCGCGGCATGGGAACCGGTACCTGCATGTGCGCCTCCGATTCATCCTCGTCCCTGTCGCCGTCGTCCAACTGAGGGTGCGCCAGCTGAGAGGCGGGCATGCTCAGTTGGTGATGATGCAGGCCCGATATGATTGTGCCCGATCGCCGAGCTTCACTGGACAACGCCGACGGTGCGGCGGTGACGGTGTCATCCTTCCTCGACACCTGAGAGATACGCCCTCCAGCCTTTGGCCCCGCTGGCTCAGCAAAGGGGAAGGGAGGGGGCGGGAGCGCACTGCTGGTGGAGTTGGCCCTTAGGGCTGTGGTGCTTCCGCGGTTGCCATTCACGGCGCTAGTTGCCGCGGTGGCTGTTGGCGGTGTCGTAGTGCTGCGGGCGCTAGAAAGCTGAGCACCGAAAACCTGCGTTCGCGCGCTCGTGTAGGCGATGCCTGCCTCGTCCACGGCTGCTGGGTGGCTGGCGCGTGAACGACGAGACGTTGTGAAGGGCCGCGAGGGCGCACCAGCGTCGAGAAACTGACTTACCTCGGCCGAAAGAACGTTTGCGCGGGGGTTGCCCAGCGCCGGGGCTGTCCCACGCAGCGCTCGCACACCATGCCCGTCCGAGCTAGAGGTGAAGACGGAGTTGCTGCTGAGGGCGCCGCCTGCGCGGATGCCAACGGTCCTGCTCGGCATCTCTACCATTACCGCGGGAGACGCACTCGTCTTTGTCCTGCTCGGTACCACGGACGAGGCAGCCGCCGGATCGGTGGGGCGTTGGCGTTCATTCAACTGCATCACGGCTTGGAGCAAGCGACGCTCGGCCATCGACTGCTTCATCGCACCTGAAGTAGGGGACTCGCCGTCGTGTTGGTTGGCCGCCACTCTCCGCGCCCGCGGTGACACCGGGGAAGCCTCCTGCTTTGTCGATCGAGCACTCCGTCCGCTCTCCGCCACCTTGTCCAGCGCAGCCTCGACGTTCGAGAGGGAGACGCGAGGAGATGAAGGGCGCCGGTGACTGCCCCCGCGACGGGACCCACTTGCTTCGCTACACTCCGAAAGCGCCGCAGACGTCGCCAAAGGCATTGACGCTGCCGGGGAACGGCGCCGCAAGTCGCTAACGGACAGTGGCGGGGCCGGGGCAACGGTATTTCGTGGGCGCGACGAGGCTACGGCGCTATGGTTGCCAGAGCGCGTTGATCCAATGAAGGAAGCACGTTCGTACGCCAGCACTGGCGACGAGTCGCGGCCGTCGTCGCTGGTAAGCCTACTGGCCTCGCCTGCCGTCACGCTGCTGCCGCTTGCTGGGGTGGCTGAACCGAACGGGACGCTGGCGTGGTGCGTATTCATGACGGCGCTCGTGCTCCGGGGAGTGCGAGAGAGAGAAGAGGAGGGCGGTGTACCGAGGCTTTGACAGTTGCCGACGGAATCATACTCGCCTCGCTTGCGCCCTGGCATTCCGAGTTGGCGTCTGGCGCCGCGCGCCGCAGTGAGGGCCGTTGCTGCGGTCGTAGCCGACGAGGACAACGAAGCCGACGACGAAGGGATCGACACTCGAAAAGGGCGCTTGATCAGGACGGCGGGCGGCAACGGTGGCGACTCGCTCGCTGCCGCAGCCGAAGATGGGGTGGGTGCTGCCTTCGCAGAGTCAGCTGGGGCGCTGACCAGCGTGAGCTGTGCGCCGAACTCCTCGTTGAACCACTCCGAGTCAGCATCCCAGCTGTCGGCGTTTTCTTTCCGCGTGAACGCCGCCGTGGTGGTCGAAGGTTGACGTATGTCGAAGTCCCTCATGGTGCAGGACGACAGCATTGCAGCTCCACACACCAAATTCTCCGGGTGCCTTCCCAGTCGACTGTCACCGTATACAGCCTGATTCTCGGAGGCGTCGAGGTGCTCGATCGCATCCTCGTCGAACGTCACGTGCCGTGTCTGCCTTGCGGACTCCTGCACGCTGATGCTTTCTGGATTGGACAAGGAGCGGGCGCTTGAGTCACTAATGACAGCCTTCGGGACACTGGATGGGGTGTGCGCACGGTGGGAAGAGGACGTGGACCCGGTCGAAGAGACGGCGCTCGACACGATACGTGTGGTGCTGTTCATGCGCCCCCTCTCTTTAAGGATGCCGTGGGCTGGAGTTACGGCCAACCACGGCTTGTCTACGGCTGCCGACCCCTCTGTGCCGTAGCGGGTCGCACGACCAGCAGCGGTGGTGCTGGAGGGCGACCGCGGCAGTGAGGCGCAGCCCTTATTATCTCCTTCCCCTTCCCTGCTAGGGGCAGCAGACGCGGCGAAGTTACGGGGATGACTTGGGTGCGGCGCGGCTTCCGCGAAGGACGCAGAGCCACTGGGGTGCAGCACTGGAGAGGATATGGAGTGGGTGTAGGAAACGTCGCGGGCGGGACTGCCGCACACCGCACGACTTTGCCGCCCTGCGACCACCGTATCGCTCGCCTCACTCAGCTGCGGGCGAGCATAGGCGCTCGGACGTGCGTTGTAGTGTGCCTGGGCAGATGCGGGACGAGTCGCTCGAGCCAGGTGGTCTGGGGCGCGGAGAGCCTCTTCGCTCTCTCCCGCGAATGCAGCAGTAGCGTACATGAGTGCAGCAGCACGGTCGAAGGTCTGGGAGGATGGGCATGGGCACGGCTCTGCAGATCTGGCTCGCACAGATGAACGGGCGGGCATGACTCGAGCGGTTGTCTCCCTGTCACTCTCCACGGTTAAAGCGGAGCTTCGCGGCGCACTACATCCCATGGAAGCCCCGGTGCTCTTCAAGGTTTCTGTCGTGCCTCCAGCGCTGGTCCACCGGGTGTTGTGTCGGCCATTGTGAGAGGGCGAGGCGATAGGCGATACTTGTGCGTGGGCCTGTCCTGCTCGGCACAGAGACTCGCCTTCTGCCACAACGCGCGGCGCCTTCGCCCATACGAGGGAGGCGCTCGGTGGCGGCACCAGAGATAGTGTGGCGCCGCGAGTCGCCGCTAACTCAGGGGCGGCCTTCAGGGAAGGCGTCTGCTCTGTGAACCGCGGCTGCAACAAGCGGCGCGGCGGCGGCATTCAGCTGCTGCGAAACCACCGAAGACGCAGTAATGAGAAACCAAAAAATCAGAGAAAAGGCGGCTTAGACTCGAAACCCGCCTTTTGAAGAAAAAAAAAGAAATTAATGCCGACAATAAATATGCCGTGTGTTTGTGTGCGTGTGTGTGTTCTGGTTGTATACAAGACCCGCCTCTCTCTCTCTCTCGTGTACACCGGCGTGCACACCTCCTCCGTGATACCGATAGGGAGAGGGAGAGGGAGAGGGGGGGGGAGAAGACGGAATCAGACAGCCAAAGCCGCTTTGTATGGGGAGGGGAGGGAGGGTGTGTGTGTGTGTGATAGGGTGAAAGGAAGAAGGGAAAAGAGCAGTGGCAAACCGACACGATGCGACAACGAGAACAATCTACAGTTCTACGAGAGACGACGCACGAGTAGGGTGGAAGGGAGGGAGGGGGGGAAGGTAGGAGAGAAAATTCCACCCAACACAAGAGAAAAAAGAGGAAGCGTGTGTGTGTGTGTGGGGGGGGGCTTGTTGTATGTGTCTAGGGGGAAAGAGAAAAGTGAGGCAGTGAGGAGAGCGGGTACAGGGGACAGATGGGGTCAAGCAGTGGAGGGGGAAGAGTTCAAAATGAAGAGGGGAGGAGGAGGAGAGATTCGAGTAAACGAGCACAGCGTATGTGTGCATGTGTGTGTGTGTATGTCGGGGGGCGGGCAAACAGGATGGTATTGCGAGCCTGTGAACCACTGGAAGAACGAGAGGGCGCGCAAAGGGCAAACGAGAACATAAAATAAAAGGGAGGAGAGCCGCGCGTGCAAAAAAAAAACAACGCTCACAGAGAGAGAGGGAGAGAGGGAGAGGGAGCGGCACGTCAGTCAAGATCACGAGATCAGCGCAAGGGGGGGGGGAAACGAAGAATGGTTAGGGAAGGAAGGGGAGGGGGACAAAAACCCGTCGACAGACACAAACAAAACAGATGCAACAGGCAAGCGCTCTCCTTTTTGCTGCTGTTTGGCCAATATATGCTTCTATGCGAGTGGAGTGTCTCTGCGTGTGCTCGCCGCTGTGCAAGGTGAAGGGCGGTGTGGTGTGTGGAAACAAGCGAACAATCGAAGCCCTCAAGCAGGGAAGGGGGGAGAACGGACGGGACGGGATGGGTAGAGGGGGGTCGAGAAAGACCAGAGAACAGACGCGCGCACAGCAACCAAAAAGGAGGAGGGGCAAAACAAAAAAATAAGGCAAATGATGGGGAAGGCGGGAGGGGCGAGACAAAGAAAACGAGCGGGAAAAATCGAAGGGAGATGGGGAGAGGGTGGGTAGTAGGACAACTCGATAAGACGGACGCACAAGCACACAAACGGGTAGACAGGAACGCACGGGTGGGAGAGGGTGCTACACAGCGAGGCACTGGTAAGAACGACGATGAAGGGATGTAGGGGTGGGGAGATCGATGGGGAGCAAAGACGAGCCGAGCAGCAGACCAAGACGTACGAAGCCACGTAAATGCCCACACACAAGAGGCAAAGGCTAACAGAGGACACACACACACACACAGGGATAAAGGGCAATGAAGAGCAGGGAGGAAGGCGTGAAAAAGATGAAGAGGTGGAGGGGACAAACCACAGCGATGTCTGCCTGCACAAGAGAGAGAGAGAGAGTACGTGTGTACGTTGGTGTGGTCAACACTCTCAACACACACACACAGGAAGAAAAGGGAGAAAAAAAAAAGAAGAGACAGTATCAGCAAAGAGATTGCCCAAAGAGAAAGTTTTGTGTATGTGCGTGCGTGTGTATGTGTGTGCGTGTGTCTGCGAAACGAACGCTCTTCAGCCCCACCCCCACAGCGATCCTTCATACGCACCGCGTCTGCGGTAGCAAGATGCACAGAGATGCAGCACACACACACACACACACACAGGCACAGGCACACTATGTGTAATGACCGACCAGCTAATGAAAATTGGCTAAGAGAAAGCGGAGGGATGGAGGGGGTGGGGGCAAGAGAAGCTGGCGGATGGTGACAAGTGTTCAACGAGAGAGGGAAACCAGATAAACAACAGCAAAGAAGAAGGGAGCGTCTGAAGACAATACGAAATATTGACACAAATGTGTGCACATACATCGATATACGCGCCTGGAAGCCGGTGGGGGGGGAGAGGAGGGAGGGAGGGCAGCGAGACGAGCGTACACACAGGCACCCTGGGAGCGGGGGGAGGGGAAGAGTAAAGATGAGATGAGTGTGGCGACGTTGTGAATGGGTTTGTGTGCGATGATGGATGTGGGCGGAAACGGTAGAAGAGACAGGGGGGAAGGTAGAGAGGGAAGCGAAAGAGGGAGCGTGTGGACTGGGGAATAAGGGGTGGTGGAGGCGGAACCGATCAGCAATGCATAGGTACACACACACACACACATACATACACAGCCTTGTGCGAAAGGCTGTGCCTTGTTTCATGAGGAACCAGTGGACAAGAAGCGGGCGGGTGTTGAATCTGCGCACACCCTTCGTTCTCGTGAGCTAGAACAAGGAGTAAGGAAAGGCGAGGAGGACCAAGAGCGTGAGAGAGATTGCAGAGGAGAAACGCGCGGCGTGGTACTTCACGAGGCTCCTAGAGAGAGGTCAAACCACCACCACCACTCCCCTCCATCACCCTCGCCATCACCGATACCCTCCGTATCACACTTTGCCTACCCCTCGCACACTAACCGTCCTGTTGCGCGTCGTCTTGCTTTTTTTTCGCTTCTTCCTGTTCTCTCCGTTCAGCTGCGTGCCCCGTCCCCGTACATCGTCTCGCCTGCAGCGCTCTCCCTCTGCCTCCCTCTGGTGCCTGCACCAACACTACCAACACACTCTGCGTACGCCACAGGTTCAAACACTGGGCAGCGGGAGCAGCAAAGGAGGGGAGACCGCACACTGCTATCTTCAGGCAAGCTCTTCCCATACCACTTCGTTTTCTGTCAGAACCATGATTTCGGATGCAGCACTATCTGTCTGTTGGTTGGTGCGCTTCGCGTCAAGTGTCTGTTGCACTCCCTTGAACGGTGCACATCTTCTCTTTCTTTGTGAAGGAGGAAGGGGAGGTCTAGGGCCGATGCGGAGCGCGGGCTGCCGTGCCCTTACCCCAACTTCCCCGCCGTTGATGCAGCCGAACGCTACACGTAGTGAGGGAGCGAAAGAATGATGTGGGCAGGGCGGCGGGAGATAGACTACGAAACAAGAATGGGGCGCAGTGCTAGCACGGAGAACAATAAAACGCAACGCGCCAGCTGGGGTCACAACAGCGCCAGACAGGACGCACACACACACACACACAGACGCGTGTGAATCGTATACAGATGCACACGCGCACCTGAACACAGAACGAAAAAGGAAAAACGAAAAGCAAGGGAGGACAAGAGGAACGGTGTCGGAATTGCGTTTGCCGGTCTGCATGCCCGTCCCTGTGCTGTCCCTCTTCGCTTTTACGCGAGAACACACACAGACACACAGCACAAAGAGAGTCAAGAAGGGGCGACCGCAGAGGTGAAGGACTACCACACAACCCCCCCCGCCCCTCCCCCAACCCCGCGAAACGCCGGAGAGCGCAATACGGGGCGTTGTCGTTGATTCACCACCCTCTCTTTCCCCTCCAGATACGGGCGGTGCGAAGAGACACACACAAAGAACACAAAATGGAAGAAAAGAAGGGTTCGACAGGGAGCGTTCTCTACAACACACACGTACATGTCACATCCCTCTCTCTCTCTCTCTCTCTCCCCCTCCCCACACATACACGCATATTTACACGCTTGCGACGCACACGAACAAAGCCAAACACTCAGACACACTACACGCACCAAAAAAAAAAGAAAAAGGTGCAGAACAAAACGAAAACGAAAAGCACACAGACGTCGAGCACTAAAAGTACCGAAGAGCGGATGAGAGCGATGGAGAGAGAGAGCGGATGAGAGCGATGGAGAGAGAGCGGGTGAGAGCAACGCAGCACACACACACACACAGGAAGTGGAGACAAGTATCACTGCCGCACACCACCTCGCCTCCTCCCCGTTTTGCCTGTTCCTTCTCGCCAGACACGCAGGGAGGTGAGGCCATCCTCTCTAGTCAATCTTGATGCTGCCGTAGATCCTGCGCACGAACGCGATGGAGACAATCACGCCGACGGCACCAGCCGCCATTCCGTACATGTACGACACCATCCCCATGTAGAAAAAGAAAAGCACCGCAGAGGCGAAGCTGCTCACGGAAACGTGAGACATGAAAAAAATGAGCGACATGCAGAACATGTGGACACCGGCACCGCCGGGCACCAGGTACGCAATCCACCACCAGCGATGATTCTCGTAGCAAAGAACGTAGTACAGGCACGACACCGTGACGAGAGCGCAGACGAGAACCCAAATGCACGCCGTCACGGTGAGGAAGCCGAAGGAGTAATAGATCTGTCCCTCCCATAGGTCTTGCATGATGTAGTAGAGCTCGATCACGACGACGACAAGCGGAACAGATGGCCAGAAGACGCAGATGAAAATGGGCTGGTTGAGATAGCTTTGTGTCGGGATCTCGCGAGCGAGACGACCGACCCGCGTCGGGTTCGTGATCGGCTGTTGGCGGAAGGCCATGGAGCCACCCAGCACCGTCAGCGGCAGGCTCACCGCCACGAAAAGCGTCAGCATCTCCAACAGCGTCATGAAGGGGATGGCAGTAGTGGCGCTGTGCGCCTTGTTGATGATGAGGATGAAGATGTAGATGAGCAGCATCGCACCGGGCAGTGTGAAGCTGCACGTGAAAATGTGTTTCCACGCACGGCAGTTGAGGTACTGCAGCAGCACACCGCAGACGTAGCCGCTAATGAGCGACGTGAAGACGGCGGTCAGCAGCAGTGTCGTGAGGAGCGCGCCGCGCCGAGAGGGAGAGAGGAAGCCCATGAGCGCTATGATGAGCACCACCCCAACAGTCGTGAGGATTTGGACACCGTTGGCGACGAAGATGGCAAGCCAGTTTGCGTAAAGTGGAGGGCGGAACACGTCGGCGTGAACCAGCTTCCATCCCACTTCCTCCTGCAAGTCCTCTGGGTCTTCGGAGTTGTAGCGGTTAAAGTCCTTGTGCAGCGCCCTTAGCAGAACCCCCATTACTGCACTGCCAATAAACAGCACCACCATGAGCGAGAGGATGATAAAGAGGATGTGGCCAGCGGGTGCGGCAGCGGCGGCGGCGGTGAGGTAGAAGTCCCAGCGCGTCGCCCACTTAACGTTCGGGTTCTCCTTCCACTTGACGCTGTACGTCCAGTACACCGTCGCCTTGTTCTGCACCACATCCTTCATCTTGAGGCCGCGCGTTGGCGCGAGAACCTCCGGCGCGACTGTCATTTCGCTGTTGCACTCTAGGGGGTCGCTCCAAGCGATGCTTCTGGCCTTGACGTCGATGAAAACCACGATATACTTCCTTTCCTCCTCCGCTGTCGTGCTGGTCGTCTTGCTGTCGCGGTTGTAGTGAATCGTGAAATCAAGGTGATTGTTTAGCAGCGCCGCCCTGTCACTCGTGCATTTGGCCGGGAGACCGAGCGGGAACCCTCGCTGTGCGTAGATCTTGATGTCCTTGCCGAGTTTCTTCGCGCACTCGCTCATCTGTGTGCTCTCCGGGTTGGTGGAGAAGACGGGCAAGTTGTCAATGTTCATGTACACACGGTACCATTTATTGATCATCTTTGTGAGGTTCTTCGACTCCTTGCGGCGAATCGTCTCGGTGTTGGCGATGAAGTCGCAATCGGGGAGAGTCATGCACTTCCCATCTTCCTTCATCTTGACGGTGTACAGGGAGTTGAGCACGCGGTCACCCCAGATGATCTCGCCAATGGACTCCTCCTTGAACTCCTGCTTTGCCGGCTGACAAAACGGCATCTTTGAGTAGTCGATGGGAAACATCTCCGACGAGGATCGCAGCGAATTTACCATGAATTTCACGGCTTCACCGTTCTTGTACGATTTCTCTGCGGTGCCCGGCACATAGAAGGCGCTTGCAGGGGTCGCGCCCGCGGCCAGCAGTTGTAGCGCCACCAGCAGGGTGAGCAGCAGCAGCAGTGGAGGTCTCGCACCACCGTTGCTGCTGCAGTGGGAGTGCGCATGTTGGGTGGAAGCCGACATTGTCAGAGACCAATGCAACAAGCGATGACGTTCAACCGTGCCTCTTGTTTTCCTTTTTTCACTCCTCTCTTGCTGTGACTCGCGCACGCGTGCGCTACACAAGGCTGTACGCGCACGCCCTCCTTCGCTCCTCTTCTTCCTCTCCGCAGCTCCTTGTCTCGTGGGCCTCTGTCCAAGGCCTTCCGTGGGCTGTGGGGTGCTCTTCGTATCCCCCCGTTCTCTAATGACTCGAGCGCGCGCTCTCTCACACTCTTGCCGCGGCGGAGGATATTCGCGATGGCGGCAGTGGTCTTTCGCGTGCGTTCGTCTTTCTCTCTCGAACTTGATCGATGTCTTCGACGTGTCGTATTCCTTCTCACCACTCAACGAGCGACACGCACGTGCACCTATGTGCCAGTGGGGGCGCTCTCTCAAAACGTTTAGCAAGGATGCGAAAGCCTGCAGCGGCGCCGGAGGCACACACACCCACACTGTGAGAGAGAGCGCGTCGTGGAAGGGGAGGCCAGCGATAGCTGTGCGAAAGGCGGGATCAACACACACCGCAGCAACGCACACAAAACACACACACACACAAACACGCACCAAAGACGGTTGAGGAGTTGGCGCGGGGCAACGAAGCGAAGATGTGCGCCCCCAAAAAAGGAGCGGCGAAAACCAGACGAAGAAAGCAATGGTTAAAGTCACACAAACGCGTGGCGCAGTCGCATGCAACCCCACAAACACAGGCGGTGTGCGCGTCCGTGCGTCTGTGTGGTGGCGGTGGGGGTGGGGGGAATCGTTAGGGGCCGTGATGCAGTGGGCAGTGCAAAGGCAGTACTGAGCGTAGCGTGCGCGCTTGTGCGTGTGGGTGCGCGTTCGCGGTCGGGGGAGAGGATTCGGCGGGGGCGAAAAGGAAAAAGTGGTGGGCGTGGGTATGGCGCCATGAGGCACGACAGGCACAGGACAGTCTCACACCGGGCGTCTGCATGCGTGCTTGTGCATGAAGGCGTACTACGAGAGAGAACGAGGGGCACAGGTGCGTGGGGAAATGGGGCAGCCTCACGAGTGTCGCTTACCAGCGGGGCTACGTAAAGCCATAGCTCCCTTCGCCACAATACGTTCGCACGCACGGCTCACACCCGCACAGCCGTTGGGATCCACGGAACAAGCCGCCCACGCACCGACTCCTCCTCGACAGGGGGGGGGGGAAGGCGACGCTTCGTCAGTTGTCAGTTCAGCACGCACGGCGCACGCATGATGACGGCGACGGGCACACACACACACACACACACACACACACAGAGAGGCGAGAACAAAGAAAGGAAGCGGCGGACATACACAGGAACGAGGAGCACACATTCGAACAGCCCAGCCCCGTCAAGAGCAGGAGATGGGCGTATCCCTCGCAGCATCTACGAGGAAGCACCTCCATAACGACGTACAGGGTTGAAGATAAGAGAGCCAATGAGGAGCCGCAGTACACCGCTGACAGCACACGCACCGGCGTAGAGGCGACAGTGCACACGCAACACGGCTCAGCAAGAACACGGGCGCACGCTGCTACACCATCTTGTGCTTATACGTTGCCTCTTCTGACGCGCGGCTCACATCGACGGCAACGGCCTTGGCCCCGTTTGAGCTCTGCGCGGACGCAGGGACCCGCGAGCGGCCGGCAGCGTCGTGAGGTTTACTGCTGCCATGAGCGTCAGCACCGCCGCTGCCGTTGTGCCGCTGCGTTTCTCGACTGATGACACGCATCTCCTCGCCGACGATGTCATCCTCGCCACGGCAATCCTTCAGCCACATTGTCGTGGTCGCGGGTACGCCTGCGCCGGAGCCCGCCGTGCCGCCGCCGGAAAAGCGAATCTCTTGCAACTCTTTCCGCCGGCATATGACGTAGGTGGCACCGTACATGACAGTCATCCCCAGAGCACATGCTGCCCACCAATGTAGCCCGCCGCCGAGCAAACGCCGGAGAACGATGTCCGCCAGCAGCCAGTACGCTAGATAGATGGTCACCACAAAGTCGAGCACGAGCTTGCGACGTTGCAGGAGC
Organism: Leishmania turanica; assembly: GCA_000441995.1. Classification (NCBI taxonomy): domain Eukaryota; phylum Euglenozoa; class Kinetoplastea; order Trypanosomatida; family Trypanosomatidae; genus Leishmania; species Leishmania turanica. The sequence goes on from KE537438.1 coordinate 186,662, forward strand.
GTTGCTAGGGGGTAGGAACACAGTAGCGCCGCAAACATGTGCTGTAGATAAAAGCGGCGCTCACTGCCGTCGCGCGGCTGTCCGGCGGCAGGCGCGTCGGCGCCAGAGAGGCGAACATCCTTCTTCACCACACCATCTGCGGCAACGGCGTCGCGAGGTCTCAAGTCCCGCACCTCCACAGTTGTTCCAGCACGCACGTCGACCGTGCTCGCGAACAAGGAGGCGAGAGGCACGTGAAAGCAGTAGCTAAGCTGCTCGAAAAAAGATAGCGACGCCGCCGGTGGTGCTGGCGCGAGCGTTGTTGTTGAAGAGAGAGTGTCATCCATGAACAAGTCAAGCATGTTCGCATGCTGGTATACGATTTCACCGAGTCCGTCAGGTCGGTGAAGCCCTTGCGGCGTCGCTGGTGCGGGCACAGCGTACGGTTGGTCTTTCATGACCAGCGACAGAGCGAGAGGAGCCACTTGTGGAGGCGTCCTATCTTCGACGGCGGTAGTGCTCATCGACAGCTCCGCCATCCCCAGCAGCACCCGCGTCACACCAAGCATGACGAAGAACAAGCTCACGCCATGAAGCACTTGGAAAAAGAGGAAGACAGGGCTGCTGATAGTGCGGCCAAGCCCAATCGCCATGGTTTGGGCGCCCCAGCGGCCTGTATAGGGTGCGCAAGGCTCTCTAGGTGCGGGTGAGCGTGTGCGGATATGCAAAGTGATCGCAAGAGATGGTGCAGATTAGCGCCGCGCAGGGATCAACAAGCCAAGGATCGCTAGTCGTTCAAACGACGAGAGGGCTATGTAGGCAAAAGAGGAAGAGGACAGGGAAGAGGGACGCAAAGAAGCGCTTGTCTGTATGTGCGAACACGCAGTGTCGCCCCTTGCGACAGCGCACACGTAAGTGTATGTGTACGTGTATGCCTGTGTGTGTCTGTGTGTGTGTGTGTGTCTGCAGAGTAACGGCGCACCAGCGTGTCGAGGGAAACGCGGCAGGATGCAGACGCAAGCGAGAGGCGGAGAAGCAGAGAGCCATCACAGACAGCACAAAAGGAGGCGGCGGTGTGAGATGGGCACGACAGCGGAGAACGTCATGACGGGCAGAGTAGAAGAGGCATCCACAGAAAGTGGGAGGTGCGCAGAGGCGCGGCATCGGTCCTCCACGAATAAGAGCGAGGCAGACACAAACCGAGCCGATAAAACACAACAACAACAAAAAAAATGGCCTACCAACGCAGTGCGTGAAATGTCTGCAGAGAGGCGGGCCACCATCGAAAGTAGCGGAGGCGCGGGGCATGGCAACGGTGGAGTGAGGCAGCGCAACCATCACCTCCCTGTTTCGCCTTCGTTTGGCATCTTGTGTTTTTTTGTTTGCGTGTGCCTTGGGGGGGGGGGTTCATTCGCACGGTGACGGAGAGCAGCTGTAGCAGCGAAGAGAGAACCCAGTAACGGCAACGGTCATGCCACGTACACGCGCACACGAAAAAAGGCGCCAAGACTCGCGGCAAGAGAGTCGGCGCCACGTCGCCACGAAGACAGCGCTTTGGCATGCACAACAACGCTGCCGTGCAGAGAAGGGCAGTCGATGTGAAAGGGCATCGTCTCGGTAAAGTTGGCTTCACGGAGCAGCGGCCCCAGCTGATCCGCGACGTGGGCCAGCACCGGGAACCACGCAGCCCAGTAGCACCGCAGAGAGTGCGCGGTGTGCTGCATCAACGCCGCGACAGGCTTTTTTCGCCACTCGCACAGGTGCAGCAGGCCCGCACTGCAGTGCAGACCTGTAGCACCCATCGCAGCTGGTACGTTCCCACAGCCGAGTCTGTGGCCCCGTCTTGCGCCCCTCTGCAAAGGCATGCCCCACGTTCCTGACGGAGAGGTTGGCGAGGTCGGCCGTGGCCGACGCGGCTGCCGCAAGCGACGCTACAACTGCTGCGCGAAGTGCGCCGGCGCACCGCACCCAGAATGACGCTGGACCTGGTCCGATACAAGAAGTTCGCCGCCAGAGGCGCCACTACTTCCGCCACAAACATGTCGTACTCCTGCGCGCGTCGGATACATCTGTGACCTATAAAACCAGCTTTGTCGAAGAGCCTGGCATCTTTTCGCTAGCGTGTCGAGGATGCTGTGCTGCAGCTGTGAGCAAGCCGGCGCCTCCACATCGTGCAGGAAGTAGACGTACCATCCAGCCAGATCCACACGCGGGAGAAGACGATATGGCTGCACCGGTCCTGCGCCTCTGCCTCTGAGATGAGACGCGCCTCCACAAACGCGTAGTGCAGTCGGTAAGCGGTAGCGTTGCACGAAGAGAATTCGGGAAGATGAGCGCCTGGAGGGAGCACACCGGCCGTAGGAAAAGTGTCACAAGTAGACTCCGTCACATTAGCAACGGCGGGGGAGAGCGCTAGAGAGCGGCGCAGGGGACGGTGTTTCAAACATGATAGAGGGGTCCTGCCGCTTACTCAGAGAGGGCTTCTTGGACGCTCAGACGAGTAGGGGGAGCGGAGAGGTGGGCTACCCGTGCCCCGACCAGCTCTAAAAAGAAAGACACGCGCAGGTCGGAAGGAGGAAAGAGAGGGTAGGAAGAGGGCTCAGCGTTTGTGTGTGTGTGTGTGGGCGCGCGCGCATGTCCTGTCATGATAGCCCCCCCCCCCGTTGACATGAATGTAGGTGCACATGACTGGGGCCCTCGCGCCACCCGCACCACGGGCACGTCGGGTAGTCCGAGCGGCTCAGTGCCACACACAACGAAAAGAAGAAATCGGCGCGTGGGCGCCGCGGGGTGCCCACTGCCGACGGCACTCGCACGAGAGAAAATGAAAGAGCCGGGTTCGGGAGCGAAGGTTGAGTGGGGTGGAGGTGGGGGGCCTTTGCTCCAAGTCTCGAGTCATCCAAGCCATCGCTGCAGCGGGAAGGGGGAGGGGGTGTAGTCAAACGCATGGAAGAGGTGAACGCGTTGTGCACGTACGCACGCGCACGTGTGTCCAGCGTGTTGCTTTTTTTTGCGAATTGTCTTCCCCGTTGCTGCCGTTTCTCCGTTGCGTCGCTCACGCATCGAGTGTCGTTGTTTCTTCCCTTTTGATCAACGTTATTGTGTGTGTGTGTGTGTGTGTGAAGAGAGGCAGAGAGGATGGAGGTGTGTGTGGGGGGAGGGGGGGGGGGGCAGCAGCAGCGGCGCGCGCGCACGCCTGCGTGTCTGCTGCTGAAAAGAAGAAGCATCCAGATTCGTACACGGCGAAGGAGGGAGACGACGACGGGGGTACTCTTCACTGCTCCCTTTGCACGTGTCCCTCAGCGGATCACCCCCCCCGCCGCCCCTCTCGCTGTCACTACGCCGTCTCATCACCGCGGCTCTCTTCATCAACCGCACTGCGCACAGTCATGGTAAAGAGCTGCGAGATGGCCCGCCGTTCCTCCGGCGAGAACGGGGTCGTTGTTTCCACGCGTGAACGCAGGTGCGCAGAAAGGCTTGACAGCAGCGGCACCGAGCTACGGCGGTGCACGAGCAGCGGCACCGTTTCTTGAAACGCCGTCATCAGCACGGGCAAGTTTTCGCCAACCGCACGAAGTGCGCCGCCAGCAGCCACGTCATCGGGCTTAGGGTGTATGGAGCAGTGCGACTGCAGCGATGCAGACCTTGTCGGTGCCGCCGCTACCAGCGTTGCGGCCAGCGGCGAGACGCACGTCCCGAAGACGCGCGCAAACTGGCCAACGTCAACGTCGTCGTCGAGGCCGTTCAACTTCTCATCCTCCTCCCCCTTGCCTCCCTCGTCGTCATTTGAAGCATCTGCGGCGTCGTCCACGTCGTCATCGTTCGCCTGTGCCTCGTCCTCGGAGTCGTCTTCGGCGCGCGAGAGACGAAACAACGCAGACGCCTGTTCCTGCTCCAGTGTCGAGGCCACCAGCGGCTCGGTGGGGTACACAGCACAGCCGAAGGCAGCAAAGCATGTCGCCATCGCGGAGATGTCATTGGCCGATTCGAGCGTTTCGGCCTGTGTGAGGTCGCGATTGCTTACGCGCACGGCAGCGTAGTGGGCCGCATGTCTGTGCTGGAAGACGAGACGCTGCTCCTCCGCATCCGTCTCGTCCAAACACCAGCCGGCACCGTCGCCGTAAACCTCGTCAGCGCCGCCTCCCCTCTCCATGCGGGGAGCACGCACCCACACCGCGTGAGGGGCGGCTGACGTGGCAACTGCGCATTGCAGCAGTGGGCGCAAAATGCGACGCTCGGTCAGTGTGAGGACACCGGCTGCTGGTGAAGGGGATGGCTTACTCGCGTCTGCTTTGCCTAGACACGTGCCCCACGCCTCCGGCGGCGGCAGCCACGGCAGAGGCGGCGCCTTCCCCGCAGTTGCCGAGGCGGAGGCCTCCACCCACAGGGCCTCCAGCCGCCGCATCACCTCCGACGCGTAGCGGAGCACCGTCTCGGGCAAAGGGGGAGCTGTCGCGTCCAGCGAAGCCAAGACCGCCTCTGTCACGTCCACGCTGACGTATGGCGCCAAGCGCGGGGCTGGCAGCGGCGGCGTCGTTGCAGTTGCGTCGTTGCCACCGGCAGCGGCAGACAGCCCCTGCTGCTTGTCATACCACTCCAATGTGTGCTCCGCACACGCCACAATCGCCGCTGCGCGCACTGCCCACGGGGCACATCCTAACAGCAGCCCCATAAGGATCAGGTGAGCTAGCTGCAGCGGCAGCTCACGGTCTCGCTCGGCCAACCTCGCCGTGTTTGCAGCCACCTGCACAGCCGCCGTGTTCTTTCCGTACTCCTCGCCGATCAACACGTCAGGGAGTGGAGGAAGACACCGGCACAGAAGCGCTAGTGCGCCGGCGAGCGGCGTGGGCACCACTGGAGAAGGAAGGCGCAAGCTTGTAGCGCGTGTCGGCAATGCCGACCTCGCGGACGGCGCGGCGCGGGCGAGACCGTAGCCCACAAAGGTGGACTCTAGCGTCGAGGGAAGGCATCCGCGCTGAGCTCGACCGCAGTCCGCCTCACCGTCCTTCGGTGCGGTCCATCCTTGGGCACTGTTGTTGACGGCACCAACCCACTTCAGTAGCAGCTCTACAGGCCATGTTGTGTAAAACGAAGCGGTCGGTCGCTGATCATGCGGGGGGAGCGTCAACAGGACCGCCAGATGCCCTGCCTGAAGCGGCTCGGCAGACCGCACGATGCGCTCGCTGCTGTGAGAGTTGCACACCAGAGCATGCAATCGATGCACGACATCCTCGGGATCGGCCAGCACGCGAATAGACGGGATGTGCAGCTGCGGCTGTTGCGAGAGAAAGCGGCAGAGTGTCTGCATCGTCGGCATGCGCTGGACATCGCTGAGCAGCTGCCGAAGCGCTCTGTGAACAGAATCAGCGGCGGTGGTGGCGGCGGGACCGGCAGTCTCACAGGCAGCATAATACAGCACTTTGTCAACGCCGTCACGGGACACGACAATAGACGCTACACCCTGATAGTCAGTAGGGGGGCAAGGCGTGCCGGGCGCGGACAGAGTCGGCGTCAGCTCTGGGTTTGTCACTCCATCTGAGTCGTGCGCACACGCGACCACTTTGCCCCGCTCTTCCGTCGGCGACTCCACCTTTCGCAACATCATGCGAACATACAGGGGCGGGTAGTGCATCGCGGCCCACATCCGCAGCACCCACAGACAGCCGTGCGGCGTCATTTGATTCCTCACGCGATCGTGGATGCACAAGGTACGCTGCTGCCCGTCCCACCAGCTGCGGCGCGGCGTCGGCGCACTGACGCTGTTGGGACGCACGACAAGGAGGAGGAGCTGGATGCCCTGCCCAAAGGCGCGGTGGCGACTCTCCGCCGGAGAGGCATCGCTGACACCGCGCATCGTGTACGGTGTCCCGGCAAGCTCCTTGGAAGTAAAGAAGCGCCGTTCGTTTGAACAGAGCGCCACAGACTTCGATGGCACGTCGTCTGTGGGGTCAGGCAGACCAGCAAGGCGGCACAAGTCTACTAGTTGGCGCCGCGCAAACTTGTCGCTCGGCGTGCTAGCGGCTATATCCGACGTCGCGTCCTCGGCAACGACGTTTGAGCGAGGCACCCTTGGACCTCCTCCTGAGCTGACTGCCTCTGTCACCCGCGTCTCACGCCTGCGCGTCACGTACGACGCACAGTGACTCACAAAGGTGCCCCACAGGGGTAGGCTCTTGCGGTCTCTGAGAGAGGGCAGCTTTGGTATGTCTGGAGGCTTTTCTCTGGCAGCGGCGCATGTGGTGAGATAGTAGAGCCCTGGCGGAGACGGCGTGTCACTCTTTCCGCAGGCTTTGCCGGAAAGGGGTGCATCGCGGCCCTTCACAGCCGCCGCCCGCGCGTACCTTCGCTGTCGGCCATACTCCGTGAATACGGGAAGCTGCAGGGCGTCCAAAATGAGCAAGGCGTGGCTGCAGCAGAGAAAAAGCGCATGGCGTTTCGTAGAAGCACAGCCAACGGCGTACCGCTTACCGTATGACGCTGGCAACGGCATCTCCACAATGGCCCGATGTATCACCCCGAGTTCCGGATGCCGCACCACGTACTGGCGCACCATCCGATGAATGTCGGAACCGTTCCTCGAAAAGTACTCCGCCACCTGGCGAAGCGCACTTTGGGTAATGTCCGTGTGGTAGACGAATCGGAGACCGGCAATATCACACAGCGCTTCATCGTCCACAACAGCAGCGCTGGCAAGCGCCGTCGTTCCTGCGTGTCGACTGCGAGTGGACGAGGCCGGCGACAGCACGCCAGTTGCATGTCCGGCGGGCTCGCTCGTCACGGCCTCGCATGCCGAGGCGCGGCGCTGTTCCTGCACGCGAGCCCACACTCCACTTTCGCGCGTAACCTTGCGCAGCGGCGGCGGCGTGCGACGGAGTGACTCTGGAGGCAAGGCTGCACCGCGCACCAGCGGTGCCCAGCGCCCGAGCGCTCGCGCCGTGTCGGCGTGCTTTCGCTGCAGGAGCGAATGGTCGTAGAACGGCTGGCCTGCTGCATCAAGCAGGGCCTCCGCGTGCGCTGCGCACAGTAGAACTGCATCGTCGCGGGTGGGGCCCTCTCCTTGCGCTACGTACTCGGGCAGCTGCGATTGCCTCGGCTGCTGCGACTCGGACGACGGTGGGGAGTTTGACGACAGCGCGGTCGTCTGACTATTGGCGGCCGAAGGCGGCCACCGCTTTGCTTTGGGCTGGTGGCGCAGCGTGACGGGCAGCACCACCTTCGCTACATACAGCCCGCGCTCCTCTGCGCGTTCCTGCTTGCCGCACACGCGCACAACAGACAGCGCCATCTCGGGCGACTTGCCATGGCGCTCCAGGTAGTCACGTAAGCGAGTCGTCGCCCTCACGTCAGGCTGGCGGACGGACGAGAGCGTGTGATTGTACATCCGGCTCATCGTGGCATCCTGATCGGGAGACACAATGATGCGGCCGTCAGCGTCTGGCGATGTGTCCCAGTGCATGCGGGGCAGTCGCTCTTGACGTGCGCGCAGCTCCCGCAAAAGGTCATCGTCGCGGTTCAGCATGTTCACGGCCGTTCCCGCTTCTTCCGACAGCAGCTGGACGCGGGCTGCAAAGCGGTCCCTCACCTTCACCGAATCCATGTCCTTGGGCAAGTGATTCCGATCTCTGAGGTTCAGCCCTGAGGCCGCGATACGGCCCACAAAGCCCTCCATGACCCTCACCGGTGCTGGGAGGGACTCTGGCGGGAGCTGCGACGGGTGCAGCACGGGCTGTGCCGCGTCGTGGAGAGGGATCTGCGCCCGCATAGCAAATGACTCCAGCGCCTGCGCCACGGCAGCGTTGACGCGCACCAGGCAGAGGCGATTCAGTGCCCCCAATGTGCGCAGTGCGTGCATGGCAGCAGCCAGCTCAGCAAGGTGATTCGTGTAGGACACACCAATCGCAACAAACGACTGCGTGTACGGAAGCGGCGAGCCGGCGTCGACAGCCTGCGCCGCAGCCGGCGCTACTGCTGGTGCGACCACTGCTGCTGCTGCCGTTGGGGCTGCTTGTTCGCTCCTCGGATCGGACAGCGGCACCGTGATGGTGGCCCGAAAGACACGTCGGTCACGCTGACCCAGTTCTTCCACAAGCATGAGCTCCGTCAACGAAGAGTCGGTTGGGGAGGCGGCTGATGAGCAGGGGGTGGTCTCGGCGTGCGCGGCGGACCGCGAGACAAACTGCTTCACATAGCGCTCCAGCAGTAGCCGCGCTGGCTCAAAGTCGCGCAGCGACGGCTCGTCCACGAAATAGCGCACCGCCAACACGGCTTGCTGATGCTGTAGTAACATCGACTCCACATAGGACGGCGCACTGCCGGCCTGAGCGTCTGCAAGCAGCCTCGGTGAAGGAGAGACGCCGGAGCTCCCTCCGTCTCCGCAAGCGTGGGCCGTCTTGCTTACCGCACCCGTGTGGGGTACGGCCCCGGCAACGGCGCTATCCGCCTCGGAGGTCACCACTGTTGCTGCTGCAACCCTTGACGGATAAAGCTCCTCCACAAGTTCCATCGGTGGCGGGGAAGGAGCGGTATACCGGTATGCACAGTCTCCCGGTTGCGGGCACCAGCGACGCATCTTCGCGCACTCCACGGCGTGGGCGGCCTGCTTTTCACAGTTTTCAGGGTAAAGGGCGAAGCCGACGGCGTCGATGATGAGCTCCGCGTGCATGCAGGCAAGCAACACTGCCTCTTTGCGAGTAGGTGCCTTTCCCATGGCGATGCGCTTGCCAAAACGTGCAGGCAAGGGAAGGATGAGCTGAGCGAGGAAGAGGCCTCCCGGCGTGCTCGCGTGCTGGCGCACGTCCACACCTTCGCCGACGTCGTCGTCTTTGGTGGTACTGTGGCCGCCGCTCTTCAGCAATACGAGGCGCAGGTTTGCCCTGAATGAAGTTCGATGAACCCGAAAGAAGCGCTCGATGCGGCTATGGCTGCTTGAGTCAAAGTAGTGAGGAGATGCTAATGTGAGGGCGAGAGGGGTGAAGCCGCCGCGCTGCACCGGGGCGAACTGGACGCGGTCGATTCGTAGCTCCTTCTCCTGCCGCTGCTGAGCGGACAATCCCAGCAGCTGCAGCGGCGGCGGCGACGGTGTGTCAGGTGGCGGTACCACCTCCGCAGTCGCGATGGGCGCACCACTCGAAGACGCGGTGGTGGTGGTGGTGGTGGCCGTGGGCATTGGGGCCCACCGACCTGCTGCCCTCGCTGCCTCTGCGTGCTTGCGCTGCTTTGACGAAAGTTGAAACAGCTGAAAGCCCAGTGCGTCGATGACACGCTCGGCATGCATGGCAGCCACTGCCTCGGCCTCCTTGGGCGTCGGTGCAAACCCCTCTCCGTAGCGCTCGCCGAACTCCACCGGCAGTGGCAGCCGCCAGCGAGCGTGGTGCTGCGTCACCTTACCGCATCCCTGCACCTGCCGCACCTCCAAGCCCACAGCAGAAGATGAGGGAGCGGCGTCGCCCCCACCAGACGCCGATGGCTGCAACCAGCGCCGCACAAAATTGCCCACCTTCGCCTTGGCGTACGAATCGATGGCGTCAATCGTCTCCACCGATGTGGATGCTCTGCTACTGTCCATTGGAGAGGCAAATGAAGAGCAACCGGAGGCCGCTGCAGCGTCGGCCGTGAATGCTGTCGCGGTGTTTCCACAGGCAGCCACCTCCGGCTCCGGCATCAACACCTCGACCTCAATACTGGACCAATCGTCGGTGCTGTCCTCGTCTCGCACAGCAGCCGCGGAGTCGGCATGTGGGGAGTGCTTCGATGAAAATGACGACCGAAAGCGACGCTGCACGCGCATGACCGTGTGTGCCACCGTTGGCAAACGCGGCACCATTGCCGGAAGGGCTAAGGCACGAAGCTGCGAGGAGGGAGCGACAGACCTGTACGCCATGACGCTGCCGTTTCGCAGCGGAGGTGTACGGCTTTCCGGCGGCGGCGACGCAGAGCCCCCGCGAGGTGCGGCGCAGGGTGCGGTGACATGTGCTTGCTTTCCCCTCACCAATGCACACAAGCGAAGCGGCATAGCACTCAACAGGCAAACCAGCTGCCGCTCGCGAATCCGGCCAGTCGCGCCCGGGGGGGGGGGGATGGGGGAGAATGCTGGCACAGAAGGCGCCCACTGTGAGACAAGCACACACTCAGAGAACACAACGCTGAAAAAAAGGAAGGAGCAAGACGCATAGCAACGATAAAAATACCATAGCGCCTATCTGGAGGTGCCGGTAGGGTGCGTGGAGGGCGGGAGGTGATGACTGAGCGTGGTGGAGCGGCCACATACGTGGGAGCATGCAAAAGCGCAAGGGCGGGGGCGCAAGGAGGCGTAGCAGAAAGCGGATGGAAGAAACATAGGAAGAAAGAGTGGGGGGGACCGTGCCAAGCGCATGCGCATAAGCGATGGAGGCTGCAGGGCGACAAGGTGACCGAGTCTTGACACACACACACACACCGAGATAGAGACGACCTCCGCCCCTTCTGCCCCCGCCACCGGCGTCGCACATGTGCACGTCCCATCACAGGGCATGCTAACTCAACGCACGAGGAAGAAGTGTCACAATTCCTTTTGCTGTGCTCTTCCCTGTTATCCTGTCATATATATATATACGTGTCTGAGAAAAAGTAGCGAGGCGAATGCGTAGGGGTGCTCTCATATCTGATGTCCAAGTATATGTGTATGTGCGTGTGGGAGGGTGAATGGGGGCCTCCACTGTCCCAGCGCGACGTATACGCCTTACCGAGGAAGCTTGCTTTCCAGGCTCTCTCGCCATTACTTCACCTCTCCTGCCGGATGCTACCATCACCTTCCTGGGCTCAGCGGCGCCTTCAGCACAAGAGAGGGGAGGGGGTAGATACAAGTGGAGCAACAAGACACGCGTGCACTCTCCCTACAGCGAGTTGATCAGAAACAAGAGGAGGACCCCAAAGGGTGTGTCAGTGCAAGATCACGAGCAACAGGCTGAGAAACGTTGCGCCAGGAGAGGAAGAAGGAAAAGCAGCCAAAAGCAGCGGACGCCCGTAGCGCGAAGAGACACACCCACGCAAGTGCATACACTACGACCACCATCATCATCCACCAATGTGCGTTGCTTTCCTCGATCACGCTCGCCTTGCTTTTTTCGTGGTTCGGTAGTTTGTTGCCCTTTGTGCTCGTGCTCAACACGTGAAGCAAGGGAAGAGAAGACGGAGACCATATGCGTCCGTATGGACGCTTGCATACGGCAAGACAGAGGGACAGCCTACACACACACACACACATACAGAGAGAGAGAGATGCGATGGCGGTGCATGCCTTTGTGTGCGTGAGAGAGAGGGGGAGTTTTAGTGAGCCGTTACCGCTTGCACGTCGCCGTGCGGCTCGTCCCCGACGTCTGGCTCTGCTTCTCTATCCTGGTGCAGGGCCTCGGCATTTCCGTCGACCATGTCGCGGGAGTCGACGCTTTCCCAGTCGTCATCGGAGTCGCCGTCCGCGCTGCCGTCGCCGCCTGTGGCGGAGCCCGTGTAAGGGCCAACCATCTGGTGCACGTCGTACTGGCGCTCAAACGTCTCCTCCACCAGGGTGGGGTAGCTGCTCCAGAACAGCTGCGCAAAAGGTCCGATGTAGATGATGCCGACGATCGGCACGACAAACACAAGGGCGATGGTGAGGGCTGTGCCGAAGATGACGGAGCGGGCGAACAATGTGGGGTTCCAGCAGAAGAAGCTCAAGGAGGCCGCCCCCACAAGAACCGGTAGCGCGTTCCTCGTGATGCACAAGAGGAGAGTGCCGCACAGCACGGGAACGATCCAAACCATGACGGACGCGACAACGAGGAAGAGAACAGCCACCACCACACAACGCAGCAGGAGGTAGGGCGGGATAGCGGCCTCCTCCACATACTCCTCGCGCCGGTTGAACCCCAGCGGTTCGACCACCGGAGGCAGAACAAGTTCTTCCTCGCCCTCCTGCTCCACAAATCCCTCCACCGCGCGAAGCTGCTCTGGGTCAAACAGGTAGTCCTCCATGTGCACGACACGCTGGCCAATCCAGCGAACCACCGGAAAGAGAATGCGTAGCTGCGCTCGCTGCAGGGGGTACACGGCGAAGCAGGAGAGGACCGTTGATATGGCTGCCACGTACTTGAGGACGTCGACGACGTAGTTCGCGAATGTGTTGCGCAGCAGCAGCAGTGACCACCACTCATACGCGAGGGCGCACCAGCGGCCCATGCCCATGTAAGGGTACGACAAGTGCAGTGCGGCCATGTAGCACTTGATCGCGCTCACGGTGTGAGGCTCTTCCTGCACCGAGTCGTGCTCTGGGTACAACGACGGCGGCGTCGGCACCGCCTCGGGGTGCAGGACACTGGCAATGCGGCTCATGGCATCCTGGTACGTGTTTCTCCACGCGTCGAGCACCATCTGATGCGCACGCGCGGTCGAGGTGCTCTGCTGCTCTGAAACCGTGAACGGCGGCGCCACGATGGCCTCCAAATCTGCGACCGGCTGCTGCTGCGGCGGCGTCCCTAGCCACTCTGCTGAGGAGGACAAGGCCATCACCGTGTTGCAGACGCCATCCTCGGATGTTGCTGCGCGCAGCCACTTTATCGGCTCCTGAACGCGCTCCAGTGTGTGGCGAAACCCCTCCGACGCCGCTGCGACCCTCTCGGCGGAGTGGCGGTCGATGAGGTGAAAAAGAAACACTGAGCGATCTGACATGTTGCCCCAGACCTGCTCCCACAGTTCTCGCGCGGCGGGTGCCATGGAAGTGGAGCTCGCGGCAGTCAGCTCGAGGGAGTCGATGGTGTCGAGAGGGTTTGAATCAAGCATTGGCCCCAGTTGCTCCCGTACTCGGGCTGCGTACATGGCACCAAAGGGGAGCAGCACCCGCTCCGCCAGAACGCGCAGCACCTCGGTGCGGCGCCACTCGTCAAGGCTGGCGTCCGCGCTGATGTCGTACCCGGTCGGCACCCCCAGTGAAAGAGACATTTTCAGCGGAAGCCCCGTCTGCGCAACTGTGCCATCACCCCACAACAAGTCGCGGCACCCGAGCATTCCCCAAAACGGCACCCGCACAAAGATAAGCAGCACCAGCAGCTCCACCACCGCCACGCGGAGAAAGCCGCAAACGATGCGGGGAGGGTCGGAGTCGAATACCTGAGTCACAACACAGCGCCAGTACCCGAGGACGGAGTCCCAGCGGGCATCGAAGCTGCGCACGAAGAACAGATCTACGCCGTTGGCAAACAAGGGACCCACAACCGTCAACTCCATCGCGGTGAGCAGCATCACCAGCACCGCGCCCACCACCCAGTAGAGCGTCACTTTAAGCACGGTGAGTCCGTAAAAAAAGGCCAGAAAGCCGCGATCAAAGCCGCTATCCACGTACGGGGCGACGGCGTAGTGCAGCATCATCCCTCCCAGCTCGGGCAACGCACCGTAAAAGAAAAAAGCATCCACGAGGTACACCCCAAAGAGTGTCGTCACCGCCTCCTGCGACAGCAGCGGCACCCGCTCCGCCACCTCGTATAAGCGCCGCTTCTGTGTCGTGAGGACGTTACGCGTGTGGCGGTAGCGCCAACTCACGATGAAGCTTGCAAAGGCAAGCGCTATAACAACCCTGCCCCAGGTCGTGCGCAGCAGCAGCGTCAGTGCAAGACCGTAGCAGAGCTGCCGCATTGACGAAGGGAGGAGCCGCTTCATGCCGCCGCCACCGGCGCCCGACTTCACCCAGTCGATCGTGTCAAAGACCCCGTCGACGAAGGAAAGCCGGTAGGGCGTGTCGCTGCCGCTGTCTGAGTCGCCATTATCGCTGTCGCTGTCACTGCTCGAGTGCTGCTCGCCTGCCACCGCCCTCGCCTCTGCTCGCGCCCCAGGTTGACGCGCGTCACGCGCATCCTCGCGCGGCAGAAGCTCCTGCTCCGCCGCCGGCAGAGGTCCCCATTCCGGTCGCCACCCCTCGACAATAAAACCCTCTGGCAACGCTTCCTCATGATGCGGCGGCTGCGCCTGTGGAGAATCATTGTTTACCCCCTGCTCCGTGGCCTCCGCCCGCTCCCCAACTCCCTCTGCCGCGCCGTGGTCCTCGTGAAAGTCGAGGGGGCCTGCCAGAGGCATCGCTGCCGCTCGTGCCAACCCTCCTTCCTCAGCTTGCCTCGCCGTCTCGCGGGCGAGTCGCTCCCGGGCAGCGCGGAAGTAGTGGTTCCACTTCTCCCACCCCACAGCCACCGCGTTCATCACGGTGCACAGGACGAGGCCAAAGAGAATTGCGTCGGCCCACGCCAAGAAGGACTCCGTAAAGGTGTACGTGCCGTCCTCGTTCTCCAGCACCTCCTGGCTGCCGGGCACGCCGGCTGAGGCGGTGTAGCTAAAGTTGCGCTCCGGTGATGCTGCAAAGGTCGACATGGTGGTCGACATGGGCCACCACAGCAGCGGCCAGCGATGAAAACTGTAGACGAGTCCGAGCAGGAGCGGGAGAACGACAAAACGCAAAAGGACGCAGCAGAGCGTCTCGGCGGATTCGAGGAGGAGCGGCTTAATCAAAAACTTCAACAGGAACGCGCGGCGCTCGTGCGGCCTCAGCGGAAAGTTCGCACCGGAGGGATATTCGGAGTGCACCAGCTGGTAGGACGCCCCGCAGCTGCGGCAACCGCGGTTGCGCTGCTGAATGACCCAGCGATCGATGCACTTTTGATGCACATATCCGACAGAGCCGCGGCAGCGGCAGCGGTGGGTGACAATAGGGTTCAAAGGGGTGCTGGTGGGGTCGAAGCAGATCCAGCACTCAACACCGGACCCCGATGTGGAGTTGCGGCTCGACCCAAGGAAGGACGAGGCAGCAGCTGCGGAGGCTTGCGGAAGCGCGCCTGACAGGTCATTCTCAGCCAGCTCACTCCTTTGGGCATCCTCATCTTTTGTGGCCGTCGAGGTGGAGGAGACGGTGGTGAGAGGCTCCCCAGTTGCCTCCCACCGAGTTTTCCTCGCCGTTCGACGAGGGAGCTCCTGCATCTCGGCGAAGTGCGTGCCTTGTTATTTATGCGCCTGTGTGACTGCGCGAAGAGCTTTAACGGGTAAACCACAAGAGCGCGGCGGAGGTGTGTATGGGTGAAGGATAGGCAGCCAAATGTGAAGATGCCAAGAAAGTTGAGGGACAGCACAACAAAACGCTTTACAAGAATTAGAGGACAGCAAGATATCTGCGAGTACACGCACACACACACACAAGGAATCTCCTCGCGAAGCAGCGGCAGCAGCAGTCCACAATCGGTACGTTGGAAGAAAAATTTCTTCATAAAAGCCCGCAGTCCCACAAATGCGTGCACCGGACACACGCACACTCAGTGAACCTGGTCAGCGTTCGATGTGCAATGTCGAGCGAAAAAACAACAACAAAAGCAGGAGACCGGTAAATGGGAGTGGTTGTAGAAGGGGAGAAGACGGGGAGAAGGGGGGGTACCCGAGGATGTGAAGAAAGGCGCCAGAGCAAGCGTTTCGGCCGCCACACCGGAGAAAAAAAAAGAGAGAGAAGGGGAGCAGGAGACGCCGCAACGCGGCACTCTTTGGGAAACGAGCACAAGACGCGCAAGCAAACGACGAGCGCAAAACAACAAAAAAAAAACAGAAAAGAATGCACGGCCGCCTCCACGGTCAGCTGCGCTCGTCTGAAGGTGGGCGTGTTCGCTTGTATATATATATATATATATGTGTGTGTGTGTGTGTACGTATGCCTAAGTGTGCGTACAAGGTCTCTTTCGTCACAACGCGCCTGAGTGCCGCCGCGCGTGGATGCACGGTAGACAGAGATGGGGGAGGGGGGGGGAACAAAAAAGAGAGAACTAGGGACTGTAGGATTCGGTGTAGACTTCCCGTTTCACGCGCGTGTGTGAGTGGGTGAGCGGGGAGGGGAGGGGAGGGTAGGGTAGGGTAGGGTAGATTGATAGGAGGAGCGGGGGCGAGCAGTGCGCACGCACGCACACGTATTAAAGATGACTTGATCACGTGGACGCCGCAGAAACGCAATCGGAAGCGAAGCAAAGAGACCTACCGAGCACCGGATGTCTCCCGCGAAGGAGAAGAAGGAGGAGGAGAGAGAGAGATGTGCAAGGGGGGGGGGAGGGAAAGAAGAACCACCACAGAAAAAAAAAACAGGGAGATGCGGAGGAGGATGAGCTACAAGAAAGTCCCCCTCCTGTAAGCAAACAAAGGTGAGCGGGATCAAGGTGCGTCCACGGATGCGTACGTGCCTCTCCTCTTTGGGCGCCCCCTCCCACTTCGTTCGTTCCTTTCTCGTGGTCTCTCTCTCTCTCTCTCTTTCGTCGCCCTTGCTTTGAAACACGTGTCCCTGAATGTGCTTTAAAACGACTGAAGTTGCTTGGCCACGTGTGAACACGGCGACGGTTTTTTCGAATGGCGGCGGCCGCGTGCAAAGTGGAGCGCATGTGTGCACAAGTAACGCGTGGAACGTCCGCAGGTTGAAGAGGTCGAGATGGAGGAGGGGAGGAGAACACGAGGATTGCTGGCCTGTGTGTTGAGCACAGGAGGAAAAGGAAGTCGGAAGGGAGGGAGAATTCGACATGCCGACACAAAGAAGACGGCACCTCAGAGGTGCGTCGGTGCCCATACACGCGCACATTTGCGGAGCAGGAAAGGAGGGGGGAAGTAGTAGGCGAAGCACTTGGCGAATCACGGCACAAAGTCATGAGCTGATCTACGTGACGGAACAGACGCCACCCACGTATGCGCAACTTCTCCTCGGCAGCCCGTCCAAACACGGCGACTCGGCGGAGATGACGAGCCTCGTCGGGTACGTCTCTCATATGACCCGCTCCACCTTTTTTTTTGATCTGTGTGCTGCTCAGCTGGGGGAAGAGAAGGGGGAAGGCGAGAGAGATTCCGCAACACAAGGGCACACGAGCATCACAGGCAGGCAGCGCCCAACAGAAGACGAAGGCTAATAAACGCCCACACCGACAGTCAGAACCAGAGAGAGAGAGAGAACGGCAGGGAAGCCGGAGAGAGAGAGTGGCGGAGCAAGAAAACGAGTGGCGTGAAACACGGGTACCGCACACGCAACTATTCACCTAACGGCCGACACATGCGGTAAAAGAGGCGGCGAGCAGGGGGAGGGGAGGGGGGGCGAGGGTCAGAGAGCGGGAGACGATGTTCACTACTTGCACAATTCACAAAGAGAGCAACCAAACAGGAATAAAACACACTCATGTAAAGGAGGGGAGGAAACCGTTCCGTTTTCTCTTCAACGTGTCTGCTCGCCGCTGTACAACATGAGTTACCACTCTCCACTCCAGCCCCCCCCGCCAGGCATGCCACAGGCCCCATCGCGTGGTGCGAAGCAGCGTGAGACGCGCTAGAGCAGTACGCCGACTCATTCATCTCAGCACGGCCTCTTCCTCAAAACTTTGCCCACCACCCGCCGCGCAGGTCGCTTCAGGGCCGCTACCCCGTCATGCCGCTAGCCACCTGGTGCATTCCCCTCGCGGTGGCACTTAGGCTCACCCACTGGTAGGCAGTGAGGGCCCGGGTGTGGGATGCGTTCAAGTCACGCTGACCCTGTGCCGAGCATATGGGCAGTGCGCACTTGTTCAGTGTTGCAGGTCAATCCAAGGCAGCCCGTCCAGGGAATGACCGCCAACACCAGTGGCGATACATTTCTCGAACCTCCCCAGGTCGTAGGTGCTTGGCCGTATCACCACTAGAATTCATTCGGCATTAGCAGGGATAGGGGTGGGAGGGGAGGGGGCTTGCGTAGCTTCCCCATAGACAGAGGAGGTGTACAGGACCCTGCGATACCACGCACTGAGGTGACCTCCGGTCATCAGGGTGACTCGTGTTGCACATGTTAAAAAGAGTCACCCCCACAGAAGATAGCGCACTCAGGAGAGTGCGTATGTGCCAGGGCACAGAGGCATGGGTATTATGTGCTCGCCAT
The DNA here is from genome assembly GCA_000441995.1 of Leishmania turanica. Classification (NCBI taxonomy): domain Eukaryota; phylum Euglenozoa; class Kinetoplastea; order Trypanosomatida; family Trypanosomatidae; genus Leishmania; species Leishmania turanica. Next base: position 204,549 of record KE537438.1, read on the forward strand.
TCCTAGCACCGTGCCTCTCCCTTGCAGCCCCCCATTTCCATACCCAGCCGCACAACCGTATGCATGCACCCCCTGGATTCACCTCTACAAAACGACGTGGTCTTCGCCTTTCGCATGCCACCAGGGGGGTGGGGGGAGGGGGGGGGGCACGAGATGAGCTGCGCATATGTGCAGGTCACAGAGAGTGGGTGTTGGAGAGGGAATGAACACGCAGAACAAGGAGAGAGAGCGACACAAAGCCAGAGGATGCCTCGAGGCCTCTCACCTCCCACCGCCTCTCTGCTTGGCGCCTCTATAGGCGTCTCATCACTCGTCTCAATAGGCTTCAAGAAACTAGAAGTGCAAAGAAAAACGAAAGCAAGCATTCCCAGACACCAGAGAAGCGTGCGCAGCACAGCAGGAGCCACTATTATCATCGGCATGAACCTCTGCGACTCAGAGGGCAACGGCAGCAAGAGAGAGAAGCATGAAAAATATAAGTTGAGAGCTGGAGAAGCAGATCCTGCCAACCGAAACGGAGAACGGCCATGAAAACAACAGAAGGGAGAACGAGAAAGATGCCGGCGACACACAAGCCAGATGGCCCTGTCCATGGGGATGCCGGTAGTCGACAAGGAAAGGGTGGTGTCAACGGACGACGGTGCTCGCCCACCAAAAGAAAAGACGGAAGAGCGAGCAGACCTGTCACTGCCTACGAGGATGTCGCACGTCCCTCGACGACAGGGCTTCATGCGACGTGCCTGTGGTGCACGCGAACACACGCTTACGCTCCCGGCACACACGCAGCCGTGACCAGACGCGCTGGTGCCGCTTGAACGCTACAGTCCGTTGGGGACCTCCCTCTCCTCGCGCTGCAGCAACGCTGAAGAAGCGGACGCAGGGGGCACGGAGGCGCTGCCGTGATGCGTGGTGTCTAGGAAAGTCTGGGTGACGCCGTTGACACTCGGTGCCGTGGCGGCGGCCGGAGGGCAGAGAGGGTGCACAACTGCGGAGCGCGACGCGGCAGGCGGCACAATGGAGCACGCTGACTGCCCCTCGGTAAGAGGCTCCATCAGCACACGGCTGGAGTTCGGCTTTTCGATCTCACAACCCTTGGTGCCGATGCATTCTGCCATCGCCGCAGTGGCTCTCGGCTCGCTGTCATCCTCGACATCCCTGACCTCGGCGAAACCGGTGATCGCCCTCTCTTTGGCGGCCAGGTACTCGGTGTAGTTCTCCAGGTTGAGGCACGTAGGCAGCGTATTGAAAACCTCCTTCGCAAAGCGGCCGTCGCTCACGTAAAGGATGCGATCGGCGTAGCACTCGATGTCAGGATTATGTGTGACCATGATGCACGTCGTTTTGGTGCGGCGGTTGATGCGCATGAGGAGATCCATCACCTCGATCGTGTTCGCCGTGTCCAGGTCGCCTGTCGGCTCGTCAAGCAGTAGAATAGATGGATTGTTCGCCAGGCTTCGCGCAATCGTCACACGCTGCTGCTCGCCACCACTGAGCTCGGAGGGGAGGTGGTTGATGCGGTTGCGCAGTCCGACTAGCGTGAGCAGCTGCCGAGACCGCAGCCGCATTGCCTTCGTTGACATCTTGCCCAGTAGCGTCATAGGCAGCTCCACGTTCTCAGCGGCGGTCATGGTGGCGATCAAGTTGAACGTCTGGAACACGAAGCCGAGATTTTTCAGGCGGATGTCTGCCAAAACGCTCTCCTTGGTGTCCTTGTCGATGATCCTCCCGTTTAGCTCGATGGTACCCTCGGTGCAGGAGTCGATGCTGCCAATTATGTTCAGCAGCGTTGTCTTGCCACCACCGCTGGGTCCACGGATCATGACAAACTCGCCGCGTCGCACCGGCGCAAACGGCGGAGGTAGGTTGCCGCGTTGCAGGCAGCTCGTGGTGGAGGCTTCCTGTGTCGTCGCTGCCGCGTTCGAGTGCTCTGGCTCCGCCAGCGTAATATCCTTGAGCGCCACAACGCGTTCATCGGAGCCGGCGATAGGGTAGCTCTTGCCCACGTGGCACAAACGCAGCACCACCGGCTCGGACTGCAGCACGGTCTGCCGCGACAGCTCCGACAGGGACACACCAGTGAGAAGGCTGTCGCGGCTCTTCGGCACCTCCTCCGCCGTCACGGGGCTGATGTTATCAGGAATGCTGAATATCCCTGAAGACGGAGACAACTTCCCCACCGTCGCAGGCGTCCTTGCCGTCGTCGTCAAGGACATACGTCCCTACGTGTCTGTGTATATGTGTATGGTGTTCGGTGCTGTGGAGAGAGAGGGGGTGGGGTGGGGGCAAGGCAAGAAGCGAAGCGGTAAAACAAGAGAGAAAGACGTCCTCGTAGCCAGCGGGGGAGTGAAGATGGAGCGGGTGATCGGCACCAGCAAAGGACTCGAAGGAAGGCAGCAAAGCCACGACGAGGGGACGGAGGAGGGGGAGCCACAAAATAAAAACAAAGAAGCAAAACAAAAAACGAGGGTGGGGGGTGGAGCGATCAGTCCAACAGACGAGAAACGCGTACACCCACGAATGCGTGCACGACGACTTTAAGCGGCAAGACGAGGAATGAAGAACGCCAAAGCAAAGCAAGAGCAGCAGCAGCAGCAGCAGCACGTAAGCTTGATCCGTGTATGTGTGAACTAATATATATATATATATATGTCGGTGTGTGTGTGTGTGTGTACGTGTGGTTGAGGGGTAGGGTATCTACGCACAACAAACACAAGAGTTATCAAGCGAAAGACACGAAGCGGTTACGCTATGTGCGAGTGGGGGGAGAGGGAGGGGAGGGGAGGGGAGGGAGGGGAGGGAGGGGGGGAAGAGAGCGAACGTGCAGGTGCGGGCTGCTCACACTGTGCGGGGCTGAGAGGAGAAATGAGCCGGTGTTCAGAGAAAGTGAATGCGAGGGAGAAAGCAAGAGAGAGAGAGAAAGAAAGCCGTGAGAGTTATGAGCCTGTGAAGCAACCACGCACTACGAGATTAGCGGGGGCGGGGGGGGGGGTGAGGTGCTCGTCCCGGAAAGAGAGGCGGAGAGGCAAGAGTTGCGGAGAGTAGAGGGGTGCGAGGGAAGCGTCGCGGCTCCTCTCCTTTCTCTTCACTTTCCCCCAACGCGGCGCGCAGTGCTGCGCATGTATCCTTCAGCATAGAAAAAGTGCATGCGCGGACGTCCTATAGGCAAGCAGCTACTTCCCGAGACACATGCTACAGAACGACGAATGCGAGCATCACGCTGCGCCCTTGGAGTCGAGGTGCAGGCTTGCATATCGTGCTCCCTCTCGTTGCCATTTTTTTTCGTGGTTCACGCTCTCCTCCTCGCCCCTGTTGTGCCAATGCTGCGGATCCTTTTGCTGATGCAGCACCGCCCTCGGCAACCTGCAACGGCTAAAGCCGACGCATGCACAGACACACGGAGAGAGATGATGATGATAAGCCGCCATCCATGTGCCCGTTACATCTGCCATCGTACGCAAAGAGTGAACCCGAGGACACCGGCTGCGCCCGCCCACGCCGTCACCTCTTCGCTGCCCTTCCTTTCGCAGCCTCTGGTGAAGGTGTCGCTAAGGCGGTAGCCGCAGAGAAGACGATCGCAGGAAGCGCAAGACCACCACTGACGATTCGTGCGAGAACGGTCACTTGCAAGTCTGTAAGACAGCGCGGCTACATGCCGTGCGTAGCACATCTACAGCACCTTTCGCGAACTGCTTCTCTCGCTTCAGGTCGTAATCGCACACACACTGGGGGAGGCATCCGGCAACATCAGCATAAATAGTCATCGCACTGCCAAGAGACGCGGCACAAACGGAGTACAGCGAGGCACACGGGGCACGCGATATCAACTAATCCGATCGGTGCTCCTGAGAGCCGGTCGATTCGCCTAAAAGCTCCGTGCGTCGCGATGTACAGTTCACGCCGCATGCACCGTGCCTCCGTCACCGCTCCCTCAAAACCGTGGGGCCCGCCTCTTCCTGTCGCGTCCTTTCCGCTACCATTGAGTTCCCTTCCCTCGCAGACATCGAGCTACACAGCCGCGCCGAAGCCGAACACCACACGAAGAAGAACAAAAATAGAGAGGGAAACGCCAAGAAACGCAAGAGGAGGCGCCACAACAGCGCGACGCCCCGATGAAGTCACCGCAGCGGCAAGCAAACAAGAAAAGAGCCCACAGAGACGCTGCGTTGCAGACACACCGACGCGCGCGTGCAAGAGAGGGCCACACGATAGCACAAGACAACGAGTGAGAGGAGCCGAGAGCGCTCCCACATGCACATCGCAATGCCCGCTGCACCCTCTTCGCCTGCGCAGCCTGCTCATTCGCCCAGACGCAAGGCAGCCGGTCGATGCACACAGCCGCAGCTCACCTACCCTCGCAGGGGTACGGCGGGATCCGTGTCGAC
>KE537438.1:218045-234088 GCA_000441995.1 Leishmania turanica
GGGAGGGGGGAGGGGACAACGTGCGGCGGTGCATGTCGCAGAGAGAGTACATCGCAAAACCATATCAGCACGTGTGCAGTGGGGGAAAGGAAAGCAGGAGACGGCGATGGAGTGCGCCATGAGAGCGCAGCAGAATGAATGCGCCGCAAGAGGAAAAAAAAGGGAGGGGGAGAAAAACGAACGGAGGAGCCGTTCAAGGACGGAGAGACCCATCGAGCACGGAGGCACGGTGTGTGTGGGGGGGGAGGGGAGGGGAGGGGAGGGCCGAAAAAGAAGTAGACAGCAGTGGGACACAGAGACCACCACATAGTGCGACCTGTTCGCGGCGAAAGACCACCACAAAGCCCCTTCTATGGTTGATGAGAAGTCGCAGGCGTCACCCATCCTCGGTGAAAAAGAGGCTTCGGCTTCCGTTACCCTTACCTCCACCTTGGATGAGGACGTTCGCCCCACAGGCCATGTGCGCAGGCACACCGGTTGTGCGCGTCGGTGTCTGTGTGCGCCCCGCATGGGAGTTTGCGTCTCGTGCGTGCAACGCAAGTCTCGTTTTATCTGGCCTTTTTCCTGCTTCTTTCCGCATGCGCGAAGGGGGTGTGACCTTGTGGAATACAGTGCACAGTCTGAGTTGTCACTCGCAGCGCCTGCCTGCCTGCCTGCCTCTCGCGCGATAGCACAGAAAAAAAAACGTGATGAGGAGAGGCCCCACCTCCGCATCACATGAACTAGCGGCAGCAGCGAGTTATGGCAGCGTCTGCGGAGGCGTAAGGCATCAGCGCTGCTATACCTGGCGTGGTGCGCGTCAAGATAAGCTAGTGGAAAGGAGAAGGTGGAGTCTGTCCGACACCGCGACGTGGCGTAGCAGTGGTCGGCATCGCCCGAAAGAAGCGGCGGGCTGTGACACGCAGTTCCAACGTCACAGAAAAAAGTGAAAGGTAAACATGCTCTAGTCAATTTCGATGCCGCCGTGGACATGTGCTGGACTCGCCCTTGCGGCGCGTTCTGTCTCTCTCCGCATGTGTGCACCTGTGCGGAGCACAAAAGAAGCCACATGACACACAAAAAAATAGGAGTTAGAGCGGGGGCAGAGGGGGGACGATGACGAATCACAGGTGCACATTTTGTGCAGATTTCCTCAAACACCGGCAGTGTCCATGTACTGTAGCTCATCCTTTATAGCGCAGCTGCGTCGGTTTCTTTCCCGCTTCTCCCCTTGTGACCTGGGCTGCTATCTCGACGAGGGTAGCCACGGAGACCTGCGCAGCCTGAGGAAGACAGATGGGGGCACACCTTCCATTTCGTGTTGAGAGGAACGCGCGCACGGCCGAAAACGGCGTCAAGCGAGGATTTGAAAATATAATCTTCTGCTTTCAGATGCGGACCCCTTCGAGGGAGAGGGAAGTATCCAAGGTGTGTAAGCGCTGATGTGGCTCGCGTTTGCGCGTACGTCTATGCGGGGATATACACACAGTTAGCTACCGCCCTTCCCTCGTACTCTCGGAAGAAAGGACACGAGGAGCACACAGTCGCGGAGGTACAGAAGAGCATGTAAGCAACTGTCCTTGCCAACAGCCGCTCTGCTGGCCACAGTCCTGTCGCCCACGCACACAGATAGAGGAGCGCGCGCACACCATCAGGTAATGGACGCAGAGCACACTGCGACACCGGGTCAGGCTTGCCGGGAAACTTGTAGGTATGTGCCCATCAGTGCGGGTACGCCGACATGAAGACCTAAAAACGACAGACTCCGAACAGCTGGGCATCTGGAAAAGAAAGCGGCAGTGGGGAGGGAGAAGAAGCCGATGTGTGCGTGCGTTTACTGCTGTTTCCGGCGGACAACTGGTACGCCCGCCTGAAACGCACGCACACCCGCAGCTGCAGCTCAGCTGTGCTGCAACCTAACAGGAGGTCAAGCAACGGCAAGCAAACAAGAAAAGAGCCCACAGAGACGCTGCGTTGCAGACACGCCTACGCGCGTGTGCAAGAGAGGGCCACACGATAGCACAAGACAACGAGTGAGAGGAGCCGAGAGCGCTCCCACATGCACATCGCAATGCCCGCTGCACCCTCTTCGCCTGCGCAGCCTGCTCATTCGCCCAGACGCAAGGCAGCCGGTCGATGCACACAGCCGCAGCTCACCTACCCTCGCAGGGGTACGGCGGGATCCGTGTCGACTAGGACAAACCGTCCCGCCGTCCAATCGGGCCACGCGGAGACTCGGCGGGACGGCACGCCCGGAGCAGGGCGGGCTGCGTCCAGCGCCCTGCTCGAGGGCGGAGGCGGTGGCGTCCGGCGTGCGGGCGATAAGGGGTGGTCGAGGTGCGCTTCCAGCGCCTGCGCCCCATCAGCCCGCCCCGTCGGACGGCCGAGACGCCGCATGTTGCGCGCATATGCGCTGTGGCGCGCATTGGTGCGGAGCTCCTCGCGCCTTTCTCGTCCATCACGCGTGCGCGGCTGACCTCTCGATGCCTTGCGTGGGCGTGATACGCCATGCCGGCTGTCCATGACAGCGCCTGCGCTCCGTGCTCGCATCCTTGCACCCCCGGGCCTGCCGCACGACGACCTCGTTGTCTGGAGGGGGAGGGGGCGTGACTGAGTGGCCTGCACGCATGCGCCGCGACAGGCGGGCCGCTGCTGTGAGTTTGTGGCAGCAGGGGTCCTCCACCCTTTCCGCAGGGCCGCACGCCTCTCACAGGCGCGGGCGGGTCGAGCGGGAGGGACCCGTGGATAGGCACGCGCCAGCGCAAAGAGAGAGAGAGCGCACGGCCCGTCCTCCTGAGAGGGCATACGAGGCAGCCATAGACAGCAGGCAGGTGAGGAGCCCACGCAGCGCGAACGAGGCATGCGCAATCACATTACTGCGTGCAAGGCCATAGCGTGAAACAGCGCGTGCTTCGCACCCCCCCCTCGAGTGATCCGCGAATCACGCGTAGCATATCAGGCACAGCACCGGGTTGGACGCCCTCATAGCAAACACAGACGGGGGATGGGAGCACCACCGCACCGGCGCAGCAGTAGGCAGCACGCCATCGGCACCCCATGCCGCCACTGCCAGCCACCCGCTGTTGCAGCAATGCACAGCGCGGACAGGTGCCGGTGAGGGACTGGGCGAGGATCACCCCCCCCCGTCGTCTCATCACCTCATCACCGCGGTGCGTGTGACATAACGGCGATTGTTGAGGCGAAACAGAAAAAAAACGAGGCAGTGATGTCGAAATCAGCACATACCGCCAGTGACCGATGGGCATACAGGCGCATACAACAACAGAGAGGCGTCGCCAACGGCACCTGCGTAGAGTCACGCGAAACGAACAAGAAAAAAAACAAAGAGCAAGTAAGTGGTAAAGAGGGAGCGTCGATAAGAGTGGGGTGAAGCACGTACATATAGACATATATACATATACATATATAGAGAGAGAGAGATGCATCGACGTACATGCGTAGGAGTCGATGACGCCATGGGGGGTAACACTGAGAGTAAAGCGAGAGAACGGAAGACAGCAGAAGACTCAAAGGTGTGCTGCCATCATAGGGTGGAAAGGAGAGGAAGGTGTTGGGGGAAGGCGCGCTTTTTGTGTCGTGCCAAAGCTGATTTTCCCCTGCTGGGTACACACAAAAACACGCCCATTATGCGTAATATTCGTTGCTTTGCCTCTCCGTTCGTTGCACCATGTCTCTCTCTGCGGCTTCTTTGACGCAAGTGTGAAAAGGCGCATTCCTCCGTCAATATGATAATGTACACAAGCATAGATGTTCACCTCAGCACGCACATATCCTCACACGTGCGCTTGTGGGAGTGAGCGCTGCCACGTCAGCCACTAGTGCGCCAGCGTCCATCGCTTCTCACCTATTCTCTCTCTCGTCCGTTCTCCCGCTCTTGTTTTTGGTTTCGCTCGTTTACCTACAGCTTCGTCGTGCCTGTACAAAGGTTGCTGACATGGAAGTCTTCACGACGGGCCACGCTGCAGTGGTATCGTACACGGGCCTCCATGAACTGCTGGAGCTCCTCCTGTGTTGCCCCATTCAGCTCCAGCCCGATCGGGATGGCGCACTTCCGCCCAATATCATCGTTGTTGATCAACACAAACGACGCGCGATTCGTGATGATGGTGCCGGCGTCTTTGCGCTCCGCCTTGAGCACCACATCCACCTCCATTGTGGTGTTGCGCACATATATGACGGTCGCCTCGAGCGTCACCCAGTCCGTGGCGAACACCGGCTCGGGGAAGGCAACGCTGTGCATTCCAATCGTAAAAACATAGCGGTTGCCGGTGAACATGCGGCCGCAATGCACGGCGTGCTGCTCCATCCACGCCATCAGCTCTCCGCCGAAGACGGTGTTGTTGTTGTTCATGCAGGATGTGAAGAAGATGCGGTTCGCCTCCACCCTGGTGGAGTTGATGCGGGCATGAGTGGGCTTCTGCTGGTTGATGGTGCACTGCACCTCCTCGGTGGTGAGGGTGCGCTTCAAGCGCTCGGCCGTGTTCTTCTTATTTTCCTCCTGAAGCTTGCGAACTTTCACGTAGTGGTTATGCAGCGCAATGTCAAGCGGGTCCGTCAGCTCTATCGCCGGCACCACCTTGGCCGCCTTCAAATCTGGCGTGATGGCCACCATGGTGAAGAAGGAATGGCCAGCTGGCGTCTCGGTGCGGGTCGACGGCGACTGCCGGTAAAACCGAATGTAAATACCCATGGAGCTGGAGCCACAGCACACCAGGCGGCCGTCCAGGCGGACCGCGTCACCGTGCAGGATGGGCGACGAGAACATTGTGTTCGTGACGCCCACGGTGCACGTCAGGTACCGCTCATGAGTCAGACAGTCCTGATGGTCAACCGCCTTCTGAGAGATGCGGGCCGCGCACATGTCGAGCATCGCCAGCACGCGGCCAGCGGCCAGGCGTGCCCCTGGTGTGGTGTCGGAGCCGGCGATGTCGGTCCAGCTCACATGGATGGGGTCAATCATGCCTTGCTTGGGATTGCCAATGATGATGCCGGTGCGGCAATTCTCGCGAAGTGCCGACGACGACGATGCGGTGCTGGCAGCCGCCGCCGGGCGGAAGAGGCGGGAGGTGACCGCCTGACAAGCTGCACGGCGCCACATACTTTTCCCCTTTCCGTTTCCTTGCTCTGTTCGGGCTTGCAGGCCTCTGTGCGAACGAGAGGGATGCACACAATGTCGTGTGTTCGGCTGGCGTGCCCTCTTTCAAAAACAAGCAGCAAAAAAACCTGCACAGGGCGAACACTATTGCGTTCGCCTCCGAGGGCTGATCGAGGAAAGGGCGAAGGGAGTGGGGAGAACTTAAACGAATCAGCAAGTGTCTGGGTGATGAGTTGGGGGGAGGGGGGTGATGGAGGAGCACCGTATCACCGTAGGTGGTTGCGTACGGTGGGTATGAGCACGTCTTTGCGTGTGGTATGTGTGTGTGTATGTCTGTATCACGACAGACGACTTATGCGCTGCTGTCGCTGTTTCACTGTGGTTGGACCAATATATATATATATATTTACTTCTGGCGTGTTGTGCCGAAAGGAGTCTCCTCGCCGACGTTAAAGAGGTGCGCGTACATACAAATATATCCACATCAATGTGTATATATATATATATACGTACGTGTGCGTATGTATGTACAGGGACTCTTATCCTTGTCGTTAAGGGGTAGACGCCCACACACCGAGGCAGAGCGGGTGAGAGAGATGGTGGTGGTGATGATAAGCGTAAGCGCAATGAAGAGAAAGAACGTAGGCACAAAAGAAGCGCGGATGTGAGGGGTGGGGAGGAGAGCGAGAGAAAGGTGTGGGAGGGGGGGGGGGAGAAGGGGAGGAGTCAAGAGCCGATAACCGTCAATGAACAAGGCACCACTGCGTAAGCACAGCAATCCCCCTTTTGATTCGCTCTCTCTCTCTTGTTGCTACGATGAATGGAAGGGGGAGGGGGAGAGGTGGCGAATGAGAGAAACAGCATGAAAGCTATGCTCCAGTGACGTGGCAATTAATAAGGGGAGAGGGGGGAGAGGGGGGAGTTGTGGCACGAAGAGAGTGAACGGATCCGCATCTGGGAAAGGGCACAGTGTACCGTAAAGTGTGATCGTTGTCACGCTTCTCCTTTCTCTCTCTCCTTCTCTTTTGGTCGCGATGTCCCTCAAAGGACACCGCGCAAGACAACTTGTGCACCGTTGGATTCGTGTAGCGTGTGCAAGAGGCACAAGAGTGCCCCATTTCCCCACCCCTACCTCTCTCACACGAGGACAACCGTAGGTGAATCAGCTGTGGCCGCTCGATGGAGCAAGGATGCAGATGGGCGCGGTGTAACGAAGGGGAGGGGGAGGGGGGGGGGGGGGGGGGGGGGGAGGGGGAGGGGGGGGGGGAGGAGGAGGGGGAAGAGGGGGAAGAGGGGGAGGGCCTGGAAGACGACACAGCATGCACAGGGAACGGCGAAGGTTCCTGTGGCACTCACTTCGACACAGGATCGAATCGACACACACGCGCGCGTAAAAGAACAAAAAAACAAACAGAGGAGAACGTAAAGGAATGAAGCACGGAGAGCACGCGCACCTGTTCGAGACAACGCCACAAAGGGAACAAGGAGGCAGAGGAGACGATAGAAGCGTCATCATACTCACGCCACCATGAATACAGTGTCCGACAACAATCACTACCTGCACTCAATCGGCTCACTCCCCTTTCCCCCATACCTCGACGGCTGTTTTTCCCGTCTTTGGGGGGGGCATCTCTCCTCTGCCTTTTCTTTTACATCGATTCGTTCTTTGACTACGTTGACTCGCCCGTGTCGGTGATACGAGGAGACCTACACCCACAAACCAGCTCAACGTTGCACACGCCCTCACACGGTTTCTAATCCCCGTGCTCGTTCACGACATACTGCAGCTTTTCCATCACTACGCGCCGCTCCTGCACGAGGGTGTCGAGGGCCTCTTTCGAGACGGATGTTCGTTTCCTTTCCGGTTTGGTCGGCGGTGCTGCCGCCGCGTAGGTCTTCTTGCCCGCGCCCCTGCCACCGTCTTCCTCTTCCTTGGATCTCAGCGTGAAGCGCAGCTGCCAAATGCGCTCGTTCAGCTCCCGCATCTCCTCTGTGAGCAGATGGATCTCATCCTCGCGGGTGCTGCGTATCGAGCTCGCCTCATCCATCAGTGCCTTAAGAGAGCCCTTGAGAGGCTTGAGTACCCGCTGCTGAATCTCTTGGGCTCGCCCCGCTGCCAGCGCAGAGCTGAGTCGGCCTCGTGAGCCGGGCTGCGCCGGTGCGGTGACGGGGCATGACGAGCCTTTTGCTGTCGGCTTCAGGTCGCGGGATACCGCGGAAGGGGTGGGCGAGTCAGCTCGCGGTATGGTGTCGAGCAGGCGGATGCCAGCCTGAAACTTCGAGAGGTACGCAGAGGACGTCGGTGCGGTGGCGCCAGCGCCGTCGTTGCCGTCCTTGGCATGGTGGATGGGGGCGGGTCGCGCGTTTGTCGGCGCCGTAGCAATCGGTGACGCTCCGTCAGCGGAGGAAGCCTCTGCGGCAGGAGGGGGCACATTCCTTGCCGTCCGCTGGGGTCGCCTCAGGGTGTACTTGGCCGTCGAGCGCAACGGCGAGACGGCTGGGGACGCACCCTTGGTTGACGGCACAGTGCCGCAACAGGCCGCGCGCGGGGGGCTGCCGGCACCGACACGTCCGTTGGCAGCGGTGTCGTTTGGCGCCGCAGAACTCATGACAGAGGTACGGGGGCTACGCTTCTGGTTTGCGGCGGCCGGCGGCGGGGCCAGCTGCCTCTTTGCGTCCTGCGAGTCGCGTTGTGAACTACGTCGCTGCGCTGGGGTCGCCGAGGATGCCCCTACAGAGGCAGCACCGCCGGGCGCCGCCGCCGCCGCCGCCTCCCCTGCCGCGGAGGCTCGGCGGGCTTCTCCCTTGCGCATGAAGGAGAAGGGCTGCCGCTTTCGCGACTGCGACTGTGATTGCTGCTGCAACTCTGGCACGCGGGACTTCAACACCTCCGCCGACAGCGTGTTTGGGAACTCATTCTCAGGAGTGAAGACGTTACCCCTCAAGACGCCGGTGTCCGCTTCAACGTGCGCGCCGCCAGCGCCGCCGCCGATGCCACCTCCAGCAGTGGCAACTACTCCACCACCCGCCAGCACTCCATCCGCATAGTTCCGCTCTGTTTGCACACCGTCCGACGACGTGTATGTGCCGGCGCCGTGGAGGACATTGTGCCGCCATGTGCAGTGGAGCTGGTTTCCCTCCACGAACTTGTAAGTGCCACGGCCGTGGCACTGCAGATGGAAGAGAGGCTGCTGCTGCTGCTGCTGCCCGCCTCCGAAGCTGGCGTCTTCAACCTCGCCGACGTACACGTCGCCGTTTGCAAAAGTCATGACACCACAGCCGGTGTGCTTCACCGCATCGTAGACACCCTTGAACGTCCACGTCTCGTTGCCGGACTTAATGCTGACATCCCTGCCGGCCAGCGGCTGCAGCTGTGCATCGAAGCAGCCCTCAATGCTGGTTTTGTTGCGAAGGGTTAAGCAACCAGCGCCGCCGCCGGGAACGCCTCTACTAAAGCTGCCCGTGTACTTCAGGTAGTGCGGCGACAGGCTCGTGTCGCCGGTGGTGCCGTCCGTGCCACTAAAAGAGATGGTTCCTTCACCCTCGCGGTAACCGTCGACGTAGCCGCCCTCGTAGGCGACGCGGCGACGATCCTCAGTGGTGTACTCACTGCCTTGACCAGATGGCTTCCCGTTTGCCCACGACCCCTCGTACACGCGCGAACTCACCGACCATTTTGGCTTGGATGTCTGCGGTGAGGATGGAGATGCTGCGGTCAGCAACGTGGCCACACCCCACCCGTGAGGCTGACCAGCCAGCCACTGTCCCTCGTACTTGAGACCCCGCGCCTTGTCCTCCCAGACTCCGTTTCCCCCCGCCTGGCCTTCCTGAAGGTCGCCTGTGTACTGGACAGATGACGCGCTCGTCAAGGTGCCGGCGCCGCTGGGCACATACTGCGCCACCGCGCCAGAGTAGCGCGACCCGTCCGACCACTGCCAGGTTCCCTGCCCATGCGGGAGGCCACGCGCCCACTGTCCGGTGTAGGTTCCGTCCAGTCGTCCATACATGGCCGGGTCCCAGCAGCGCAGCCCCGTCCCAAGTACTTGCATGAAGTTGTGAGGCGTGACCGGGGCCTCTGTCGGTGACGGCGATGCTGGTGGGGGTTGCTGTGTTGACGAGTCCGTCCGCCACTCTCCGGTGCCGTTGCCGTCCGCCTCGCCGTTGGAGAAGGTCCCCTCGTAGCAGGTAAGCGTGAGAAGAACGTCATGCGGCACGCACGTGGCTGGAATGCGCTTGCGAACAGCGCTGTCAGCGTCGATGCCGCGGGTGCCAGTAGAGCAGGGCAAGGAACGATCGCGCAGCACGCCCGAGCCGTGAGGGGCGCCGTTGCGCACAGCGCCGTTGTAGCTGCTTCCATCCACGTACGTGATGACAGCAGGGGCGCCGGTGAATATGCCCGCAACACAGGGGCCATGATACGTCTTCATCGGGTGGGCGGCATACTCTGACTGGCTTAGTCGCAGCAGACTCACAATGGATGTCGAGGAGGTGTCGAGCGATGACGACGCTATGGCGAACGTGACCCGCACCTCTCCATTGAGCTGGTCATTGTGCCAATGACCCTCGCACACAGAGCCGTCGCCTCCCTGCAGAACGCCCCTGCCCTCGCGCTGGTCCTGCGCAAAAGAGCCCTCAAAAACAACCCCGCTAGAGAGATGGTGAACACCCTTGCCGTGCCGCCGCATCTGCGCATCAGTGCCGCCGGTGTAGAAGCTGCCATCCGCGTACTCGATCTCCCCCTCGCCGGTGCTACTAGCTTGTGGCGTGTCGCCGTCAAAAGCGCCCCGGTAGCGTACAGGGCGAGCTGCAGCGGCCGCGGCAGCGCCGGTTGCCGGCCTGCGCAGCTGCCACTCCCCGAATCCCTGGCGCTTCCCTGCAGCCCAGGAGCCGTCATAGACGTCTCCGTTGACGTAGACACACCTCCCCTGCCGCCCGCTGCGCATCCCGTTCTGGAAGCCGCCGGTGTATTCAGTAAAGTTGTCCACGTTCGATGCGCCGCACAGGGTGCCCGTCCCGTTCATCTCGTCTTCTCTCCAATCGCCTTCGTAGACACGACCGTTGGAAAACTGGCAGCGCCCCTTACCGCTGCGCTTTCCACCTTTGAACTCCCCCACATACTCGTAGCCGTCGATTCCAGGCACGCTTATCACGCCCGTGCCGTGTGGCAGTCCGCCCTTCCAGTCGCCGTCGTAGACGGCCCCGCTGGAAGCCCACGTGTAGCGCCCCTTCCCATCTTGCACGGGTTTGCGGTCCTTGTCGTGGACGTAGAGCGCCTCGCCGTGGTATGTGTCGCCATTCGAGAACGTGCGATCCCACAGAGATCGTATGGCGGCGGTGGCTGATCTCGCAGAGGTGGGGGCAGCCGCAGTTGCCGCTGCGCGGCTGGGATCCACGGACGAAGCGGCGTGCGACTTGGAGGAGGAGGACGAGGCCGTTACCTTTGGCATGGAGGCACGTGAGGGGAAACAAGGAGGCTCGCTAAGAGGACGTCGGGATGGAAATGGTGGAAGGGTGGTGGTGGGGGGGGGGAGTACAGGAGGGAGCCTCTGCTCCGACACCGCTACAAAAAACAAGGATGAGAATGGCGCTGCTGTGGTGCCGTCGTCTACTCAGTGCGCCGGGGGAGGGGAGGGGAGGGGAGGGGGGGGGTAGAGGCAAAAGGGGTGTGTCTGCGTTGGTAGGCGCTACGGCACGTCACAGATCTGTATGGATGATGATGGAGAGCCTCTGAAACACATGAGTACATGTACACGAGACACACCCCGCAGTCCGTCAGGGTCGGAGGAAGGTGAAGTGGATGAGAGCTAGAATCCACTATGTACTACCCTACACATGGGCGTGTGCGTTTGTGTGCCTGAAGTCGTACAGGTAGCGTAGGTCGAGGGGAGGGGAGGGGAGGGCACGGACGAACAGTTTCAAACAAAAATAAAAAGAGGCGAAGAAGTTTCAGAAGACGGGGATGGTGAAAACGAGGAACGAGGAAGAGCGAGAGCTGCATGTGGAAGACACGGTACAACAAAGCGACAACAGGCATTTGTGCACTTCCTGTCGTGCACGTAAGCACGCCTTGCCCGTCCCCGTCCCTGGCAGCTGGTGTGCGCGTGGGAGGCACACACCTACATACAAGATTTCATGCGTGAGAGATAGAAAGGCTCGATGAGACACACACTCGGTGGCTGTTGCTCGTGTGCATGTTCTCAGAAATGTCTTTTCGATTGTCTGGCTGTACTACGACGCACGCATGGGGGTCGGTCGTGCGAGAGACATGGTGGGCTTTGGGGCACCAGCGGAGGGGGAGAAGAGCAGATATTATACAGAGAGGGAGGGAGGGACAAAGGAGATGATGGTGGGGGGGGGGGGAAGGAGGGGGGGGGGAGGAGACAGAGATGCGCTGAAGCATTCGCCGCACGTACGAAGCAACAACAACAACAGCAGCAGGATAAAAAAAAACAAAGAAGCGGGCTAACACGTGTGCGAGCGGGAAATCAAAGCGCCCGGCGGACAGCTTCAGTGAACGAGAAGGAAAAAGAAGCCGGAGAACAAGGGCTCGGATGACGCCCTGCTGATGAACGCGGAGATGGGGAAGGTGTGTGCGTGTGTCCTCCGTCGCACTCACATGACGCACCCGAGGACGGCAAGCGACACACACGAAGCGTCATGGCAAGCGATGCAGCACGCGCAGGGTCTCCTCCCAGTAACTTAGCAGCTCCTCGTCAAGGCCGCACTGACGCCCAATGGCGGGCCCGGCGCCCAGATGGATACTGCAATGCTGTTCCCAGTCCTGTTGTCGACGCGGTCCGGGGTGAGGCGTAAGGCAGACAGGCTGGTACGTCGGGGTCACGTCCAGTGGCAATGGAGCGCCGCTATCGCCTGCGGCCAGCAGTGAGATCGGCTTATCATCGCCGGCACGTAGGCTCTCGGTACCAGTCAGGCCATCTTGATCGGCGGCGTAAGTTGCGTGGGTCTCCATCTCGTAAATCTTCACCCACTCCAGGGGAAGCGGAGTGTCTGCTGTGTGAGAGAGAGGGTCAGCCCCGCGCTGGTTTTCGTACGCTGCGGTTTCACTAGACGCAGGCACACCCACGGCAGCGGCGTCTGTGCGTTCCGCAGCAGTGCCTTGGCCACTGTGAGCCACCACCGCCGCTGCTCCGCAGTCACAGACGTCGCTGAGGGCAGGGAACCCAGGTGCGGCGCGTTGCCCCGGTAGGTCCAGCATTTCGACAAGATGAGTAGCGCAGAGGACGAACGGCGCACCGGGGCTGCCGTGCTGCCTACTACCCCAGCCTTCACCTCCGTCCGCGAAGTACCGCAGAGTTGCTTTCAGTAGGGCACATCCATCCTCCGGGGAGGTACCGCGTCCGAACTCGTCGACCAGCACAAGTGCCCGCCCCGCCATGCGGCTGCCATCGAGGGCGTTGCCGTGAAATGCCTGGCGTGCGCGCTGCTGGCCAGCGACAAAGTGCAACACACGATGAAGCGCCACGCACTCGCCGTAGAAGCTACCCGGCGCCGCTGCGGCTACGTCGGCAGCCGACCAGGCCGAACGCGGTGGTGCGGAGGAGGACGGTACAAATACCGACGACGATGGCGCGAAAATACTGTTGACGAGGCTCAGCCGTGCTGTGACCGCTGGCACGTGGCACCCCAAATGAGCGAGGAACACGATCTGCGCCACGGCCCCCATGAGCACCGACTTGCCGCTGCCGTTGACGCCAAGCACCAAACAGACACGGTCTGTCGAGGTGCGGAGGTGGAGCGAAAACGGAACGAGCTGTTGCATGCCCACGTGTCGCGAGAGAAGCGGGTGCCAGCCATCCTCGATCTCAAGGATGCCCTCGTCGGCCTCCTCCCCTGTCTCCTCATCTGGCACAGCACAGCCAGCGCCCGGCGCCACAATCTCTGGCCGACACCACCCCTCCTGCGCCGACACGCGAGCAAAGCTCAACAGGCAGTCCAACTCCCCCAGCGCGCGAGTGGGCCGCAGCAGGTGGAGAGAGTTGTACAGGAGCGACGTGTCCAGCTCGCGGCGGACCTGCTCCTCGCGCTGCCGCACGCGCCGCTGCAGGTCGCCCACCCAGGTGTCCAGCTCCTCCATCGCTGCGGACTTGAAGCAACATTCGCCAGCCTCTGTTGCGTGATGAAGCCGCCAGCCAAAGGAGTCTGCCATCACGGAGCGGACTCGCTCGGCAGGCGACACCGAAGGCGAGGTAGCAGCCGCCCTAGGAGGACGCAGTGCAGCATCGCTACTCAGTGGGCCAGCGGTCTCGTTATCTGCGTCGTCGCTGCGCCACGACGCTGGTTCTCCTGCATCGTCGTCACGTCCCTCACCGTCCAGGTCGTCCTCGTCGGCCGCGTCCTTGACTGGCAACAGTGCTTCTAACTCCGCAACTGGAACGCACAGCAAATACCCGTGTGGCACTGTGTACACGCAGCGCAGAGAGAGCCTTGCCCGAAGCGTCCACGGAAGCTCTGCGAAAGCAGCCTCTGCTTTGGCCTGGAGAGACAGCCGCAGCTCGTGAAAGCGGACGCGCAGCTCGTCAAGTACCGTGTCCACCCCGTCACGGATGCGCACAGGGTCGGACACGCCGTAGTCAACGGAGGCAAGCGCTGCCGTCGTCAGGACAGCGGGGTAATGTGGCTGCCGTTCCTGTCTTGCGTCTGTTGCACCACCACCAACACCGCCACCGCGACCGCGTCCTGCAACCCCGACCACCGCCGAATCGAGGGAGGCTGCCATGGCCCGCAGCGGCTCCACACGGATGCTCTGCAGCAGCACATACAGTCGACTCACCTCATGGGCAACGGTGGCCAGCAGCTCCTGCACAGTAATGATTCCCCGCATAGTTTGGTATAGTGACACATAGTGCTTGTGCAGCGCCCGGCCCGACCGCATCAGCGTGAACACATGAGTTGTTGAATACACCTTGTGCAGTGCGGCGCGCAGTCGGGCAGCAATGTCGTGATGCAGGGGGTTGACAAAGAAGGCGACAACGGACTGACGCGTCTCAATCTCAGCAGCGTCGCAGCAGGGAAGGGCGATCCACTGTCGCAGCATCGCTCTTCCCACAGAACTCTGCGCCGCGCTCAACAGCCCCCGCAGCGAGTGACCTTCCTTTGCGCGTCCGCGGCCTTGTCCACTGCTTGGATGGCGTTCGGTGCGAGTGATCTGCAGAGCCTCGGCACACGCATCGTCGAGGTAGAGCGCATGCAACACATCGCGCTCAACGACATCGGCCACGTTAGACTGGACTGCGGCGACAAACTGAAGCAGCGCCGCCATGGAACACATCATTGCCGTCCTGTCTGCATGAAACCGCGCGGCAAGCTCATGCTCCTGTGCGGGGTACATGGCCGCCAAGCGAGGGAGAGCTTCGGGTCCACAAAACGCCGTCGCGGCGCTTAGCCGGATCACTTCCACTGGCGTCTGCTCCGCCACCAGCGCGATTAAGTCGCCCAGCGCCTCGCTACCGATGTGCGGAAGCAGAACCTGGGGCTGATACACCTGCAGATAGCGCACCAGCCACAGCAAGCTCGGTGGTATGTCTTCGTGAGTAACAATACGGACGTCGCCGCGGCTACCGGTGGCGTTTCCCTGCGTGCTATGCGATATGGGTTGTGCACCGCCGGCACGTGACTGGACCGCGGCCGCTGGCGTTGCGGGTCCGCCGCGTCCGCGTCGCACGATCTCGCCCGCCACCATGCAAACTGGCACCTCGAAGACCTCGATACGGCACTCAGAACACAAGAAGCGAGCGACACCAACGCTGGCAGCGCACCAGCATAGCGCCGTCACCTCCGCCGGAGGCGGTTTGACGGATGTGTCGACGTCATCGTCTTCGTCCTCGTCGTCACCTTCACAATCAGAGTTGCTGGAGAGCTGCGCACGGCCCTGCACTGCGCCGCGCTCATATGCGTTCTCGAAAACGCCATCAGCAGCTCGTTGCATGACAGCGGTACGTAAAAGAACAAAGAACGCACGTGATGCACTTCGCCTGTGAGCGCCGTTTCACGGAAGGGGGTCCCCCCGCAGCACACACACACACAGCGCCGCAGGACTCCCAGGGGGAGAGAGAGTAGGAGATGTGAACGTCTAATGCAACAATCACTACCGCTGCCCAGCCACGCAATGTGCGTATTCGTGCCACGTCTGCGTAAGCATTAAGAGCCTATCAGAAAGGCAAAGTGGAATCGGAGAGGAAGGAGGGGTGAAGTCGGGGGGGGAGAAGGGAGTAAAGAGGAACGGAACAGACTACCAGGTCATCAAGGCGATGTGATAGCAGGTCACAAGAACCAGAATGCTCACAGCTGTCGAATAGAGAAGGACAACTATGTCGACGAGTGGAAAGCTTCGTGTACCGCGTCACGTGCACCTCCGCCCTACTCACACGCACACGCAAATAACATCAAGGAGAAATGCAGCAGCAGGAGAGGAAGCTGTGTGTGTGTGCGTGGAAAGACGAGCACAGATTGTTCAGCCTTAGTGAACTTCATCACACACGCACACACCACAGGCAGCATATCCCCTCGCCCGGAGAGGATTTTTTTTTGAGACGAAGTTGGCTTCAAACGGCAACCTTTACTAGCCCCTGGGTGAGAGCGAGACACGGATGACACCGAAGAAATAACGTGAGAGAAACAAAAATACGGGATCTATGGAGGGGGGAGGGAAGGGGGATACGTATGCGTGTGTGTGTGCGTGCGTGTGGGTGTGTGTCACAGGGAGCGAGAGGCAGGCAGCGACGTCATGCACCAGTTACGGAGCGCACACGCGCAGGCCCGTGCACCTCTCGCTCCCACACAGCAACGCACACACTCCCCCTCCCCTATCAGCGAGAGAAAGAGAGGGGTAGGTGTGCTCTAAGCGCTCGGCGTCGCCTTGCCCTTCTTGCCGCCCTTCTTCTTTGCCATCGCCTTGCTGATGTTCGGCACAACGCCGCTGTGAGACAAG